>JACMIF010000426.1:0-40405 GCA_014805445.1 Diplogasteroides magnus | reverse complement strand
TCTTGCATTTTTATTGTTTGATTATTCTAGTTAGATATGCCCAATTACTATACATGTAATATCTTCTTCTCTGCACTCGTATTACCTTTGCGCGATTTCGAGTTGTTCATATTTGGGGACCCATATTGGACCGTCCGCTCGATTTAAAAAGTTCTAATTTTTTCCTTAGGTTAATTAGGTGTCGAGCATTACGAAAAACTACTAGACATGCGGGAACAATTCTCCCTGAAAAAGTTGTGACCAATGTTAGCGAAATATTGTTTTTCTAGGGAAGCAAAAGTGAAAATATTTCTCAAACAAAACGAAATTTTCTGTGGATTTCAACTGAAATAATTCATTAATGCATATTCGGACATGAATCAGTCAATGGACGGATAAGATCACTGCGGACTGAGACACAATGCTAGCTTAAACGAAGTGTGCACTGACCGTCTTCCCAGTTAAATATCTCTATTTCCGCTCGATTTTTCTTGGAAACATTTTTTTCCGGTGGGACTACGCGTAGTACTGAATAGTTCGCCATATAGTTGACCCCGGAACTAATGAGGTATATGGCGACGACCAAAATTCTCACGCGCTGACCTCGTGGGACTGTGGGCAAAATCGCGCAATTTCCATACCTATCCACGGGGAACCATCAGCAAAATCGATTTGCACCAAAAAATTCCCAAGAAAAACTAAGCGAAACTACATTAATTGGAAATTCAAAAAATTAGCCAAGAATAAATACAGTTTGAGCTTCCGCGCTGGGCGACGTTTGTCCAAATGAGGAAAGAGGCACACCACAAATCAGTTTGACCGTACCTACGTTTATTTTGCTTTTATTGACCGTTTTAATCCCTTGTATTCAGGGGGTCGCCTGGATTCGATCAGCGGGCAGAAGAAGAAGAAGAATGGAATTGGCGGATGCCATCGAAATTCCAAGGGTGGATGGAGTCTTCCTAAGGAAAGGACCGCGACCCGCTCAAATGGGAACCATTGTCCTATTAGGTTCGGTTCATCCTCACGGTTTCTCGAATGTTCTACTATCTTCAGGGCACCACCTCATCTTCTCCCCTCAGAAGACAGAGTCGCCGCGCAAAGGAGAGAGCGACGAGTTGTGGCTGCTCCATCGTGCAGTGGACAGAGTGGTCGCCGAGCCAGTCAGCAAGGTTTCGCTCAACCGTTTTCTTACAGTAACCCCCGTTTTCGCTGCAGGAGGATCCGACCCGAGGTGGTCTGCTCGCTCTGAAGTGCAAGAACTTCATGATGCTGCTCTTTGAAGTCTCCTCGCTTTCCGACTGCCTCGCACTCACAAGGAGCATCGAGAAGCTGTCCAATCTCAGTGAGTCTCGGGAAATTTGCATGAAATTCAAGTGTGATTCGTTGAGATGGATTCCATTTCGAGTATCCCTTCTACTATCGAGTGCCCTTCACTGTCCTCGATGACGGGTGAGCATTTTAATTGTAAAAATGAATTACCATCGCGAAATACAGATCGGTTGTTCAAAATCGGTAAATTTGTCGTCATTCCACACCGCTTCGCCGTTGTCTATCAGGGAATGAGATAATCGCGCGGCGGATAAGAATGCCGACAAATTTACCGATGTTGAACCTCTAATACAGATGGTCGGCGTTCGATCTCGAGGCGGAGTTCGCCAAGTTGACTGTGCGAGCGCCCGACCAATTCCGAATTTCTTCGGTGAATCAGAACTTTGCCGTAAGTGTTCCATTTTAAACCCCTCTTATGATTGCGCCCTTTGAAGATCTGTCCTTCATATCCGGAGAAAGTGGTCGTTCCGAAGGGCATCGGCGATGATTATCTGCGCATCTCGGCGACGTTCCGTGACGGCTTCCGATTCCCCATCCTCTCCTACTACCATCAGCCCACCAAGGTTAGCTGCGGATGTTAGCTCTTCCTTTTTCACACATATTGCTTCTCTTCCCGTGATGTTTGCATTACGAGTTCAAAATCGGCAAACTTGTAGTCATTCTTCCTCGCCATGCCGTTATCTCATTACCTCATAAACAACTGCGCGGCGGGGAATAATAACAACAAATTGATGATTTTGAACTACTGATCTGCATTATTGATGGGCAAGGGAACATAGTTCAGAAAGTCATGCGGGGAGGGTCGGAGCGGGATTAGTTACAAACATTTTTCAGGGTCAATGCGTGGTTGGGTACATACGTGGGCGGACTTCGTAAAAAAATTATTTTTGCAGAGTGACTTCCCATACAAATTTTTTTTGCAGAGTGCCTCCAATAGAAAAAAATTTTTTGCAGAGAGACTCCACACTCTTTTTTACTTTTTGCAGAGTGACTTCGTAAAATTTTACGAGGGTGCCCACGTATGGTTGGGTACATTAAATTGCTGTTACGGTCACCCGGTGCTGGGTTGGGTATACTCGATTTTTGAAGTCCAAGCGGGGTTTTCGGGGTGGTATTTGAATTATGGGCAAACATGTGAAATCCCCTAAAACAGATTGATGATTGCAGTCGTGTATCATGCGATGTGGTCAGCCCTTGATCGGACCCTCCAATCGACGGTGTAAGGAAGACGAGACCATACTCAACTCCCTTCTGGCCAAGCACTGCAGGGGAATCATCATCGACACTCGCAACAAGAGTGTAGGCAGTGCGTCGAAGAGCAAAGGTAGGACTCCTCTGAATCATTCATTTCTTCCACCCTCAAGGGGACTTCCTAGTGAAGGCAGAAAGAATGGCAAAGTGCATTCCTTCTCTCTGCGCCCTCATTCACTTGGCCGTCTTGTGTTTTGTCACTACTGCGCGGTAGAGAGAGAGAGAGCAGACAGGTGCACTTTGCCATTCTTTTTGTCACCAGGACTGACTGAGTGAAACATGTCTGTGTTTTGCATGCAGCAGACTAGACGAGGGATAGAAAACACGCTTCATTCCGAGAAGCGATCGCACTAATAAAAAAGGGAGAATACAATCTACACACAATGTATCCTTTACCAAGAAATGTTCTGAAATGTCATCCCGTAGTAATTTGTGGTGTGTCCCGGGTCGTTCGGGTCGGAAATTGGTACCCTGCAACTACCAATTCCGCATCTTCGGGTTTATCCTTGAATATTAAAATCTTGCGTGATGAAATGACGTTGTCTCATGAGGAGTTGTTCCGAATTCGCCGTACCAATGGGATTCGCTTTCAAATTGGATGAGCCCTTTGTGGCAGAACAATGACGCATGTGACTATCCGGGTATAAATGAGTTCATTGGGAGGTAGTAGTGAAAGGTCGGGGTTTTGACGTTTGAGTAGGACATTGATAACATAACATGGTAAGATTGTATTGTTGATGTGTATCCTTGTGAGGTGACAGACTGTGGATATTGAAAACATGGGAATGTTTGTAGGCGCCAGAGACTATCGATCACACAAACTTAATTCGCTCTGCTTCACGTGTTCCCGGAAATATTGTTTTTGCGATTGCGGAAAAAGGGAAGTAATGAGATAACAAAGTAAAGTGTGTGAAAGTGGCCATGGAGTATGAAAATACATAAGGAAATGAAATCAGTGAAAGAGTGCCTTGGACATTTGTGCCATAGTGGTGAAGTGAACATTTGAGCTGTTACATAATAGCGCATCTGTTCTTCTCAGCATTACGGCACAAATATACATGGCTGATTAGTATTTCTGTCCTAATTATATGATATTCAGGTGGCGGATGCGAGAGTCAGCAGTGCTACTCTCAGTGGAGATATGTCGTGTGTGGAACGCCGCGTATTCGGGAAATGCACGATGCATTGGCGAGGATCGTTGATGGTTAGTTTATACAGTAACAAACAAACCGGATCATATTTACAATAATTCAACTTGTTTATTACAAATAGAGTTACTAAAACGGTAGTAAAGCGCATTTCTCATTTATTTAAATCTCTGTGAGCGGTTGTTTCAACAGTTCCCAATGGATTAGACTAATGAGAAATGAGCTTTACTACCGATTTAGAAATCCTGATTATGATCCAATGATCTGCGATTGTAGTACTTTCCTTCATTAATTGTCAGTAGACATCATTACAGTGTGCAACGACCGTTCGATGTCCTCTGACCGTTTCATCTCTCGTCTCTCGTCCTCCGCATGGCTCCATTCTGTCTCCGACCTCCTCAATGCCGCAGCCAATGTCTCGCAGTGCATTGCGTGTGCAGGTACTTCAGGTACGCTGTCTGGTGGTTGTCTTACTCACTGCTCCCCCCCGTACAATCATCCCGCTTATGTATCAGCATGGATCATTTCCCCTACATATGCTTGCCCCTGCAACTCCTTGCTTAGGCTTGGCCGTTTTCTAGAGATAGGGAGGAAGAGTGGTTGCAGAGGTGCCGGTAGTGGTGCATGGAGGAGAGGGAGTGGATTCGACCCTTCTCGTCTGCTCCTTGGCTCAAATCATTCTGGACACGGATGCGAGGACAATCAGGGGGTTAGTGCTAGAGGTTCTAAATCGGTAGATTTGTCATCATTCTTCTCCGATGCGCTTTTTGTCTCATTCCCTCATATTCAAACGCGCAGCAGAGAATAACAACGGCAAATTTACGGACCTGGTCTGTGCCCGATATTGTGGATTGGAATTGAGTGAATTGTTCTTAGATTCGAGGCACTGATCGAGAGGGAGTGGATAACGGGTGGACATCCGTTCTCGAAGAGGAATGCCCACGGTGCTTATGCAGAGGGAGCGATCACAGGACCCTTCGAGTCTCCAGTCTTCCTCTGCTTCCTGGACTGTGTCTACCAGGTGATTATGACCCCGACAGTAGATACATCCTAAAATCATGTTTCTCGCAATCTTATAATTCGAGTAATTGTTAGACACAAGCTACCGTACCCAGTTTAGCCATACCAGAAGATCAGTCATTCAGAGTGTTGATATTTGTCCTGGGTATTTATCACTAAAATCATTCAGCTGATGGAGCAGTTTCCGCACTCGTTCGAGTTCACGGAAACCTTCCTCATCTTCCTCTTCGAGCACGCGTACGCCAGCGAGTTCGGCTCCTTCCTCGGCAATAACGAAAAGGTTATTATTTGTTCGACTATCGTATCCCTAGATGATATGGCCAAATACTGCAGAATAGTATTAGTAGAGATTCGGTATGATAATGTTGCTTTGAAGGCGAGTGTGACCAATTCAGTTCCTAAATGTACTCGTTCAGGATAAGCGAGACTGGAAGGTGAAGGAGTGCACTGTGTCCCTCTGGTCGTACGTCAACAATCCCGAGATCCTCGCACAATTCGTCAATTCGATGTACGAGCCTAACGAGAAGGTACACATTAGCTCCCCCTCTGTAAGTAGTGGCGTAGGCTCAGGTGATTTGGCCCTCGGTGGCTCCCCAGTCGATCGTTCTGTGGGAGAGACTCTTCCTTCGATGGCAGAAGGACTGGAATGAGAAGGACGCACTGATCAAGGCTGCGAGTGAGATGAAGCAGAAGGAGAAGACGCTCCAGAGCAAAGTGCATTGTCTCAAGAGGTAATGGATGCTCTTTTGTGAACTTAAAATTTGTCTCCTCTATTGAGAATCTTCAGAATAAGAAGCTCTCATTTCTACTAGTGACTAGGGGTTCAAATTCGTTAAATTTGTCATCGATCTTCTCCGCCGCGCGGCTGATGCCGCGTTCAAAACATCGTTTCCGTCGTGTCCAACGAGAAATTTCCGGTTCAGACAAAAAGTGAAAGTTTCCAGTGTGAAACGGAAATTACATGAAGTGAAATGTTTCCTGCGCAGAAATGCCTTCACAATTAATTGCATTTACGGTATTTGCAGCTCGACCTACCGTAATCGCAATTAAATTGCGAAGGCATTTCCGCGCAGGAAACATTTCACTTCATGTAATTTTCGTTTCACAATGGAAACATGGAAACGAAACGCGTAACGAAAAGAAACGACATTTTGAACGGGAAACATCCGTGGAAACGATGTTTTGAACGCAGCATGACTCATTTCATCATAGACAACAGTGCGGCGGAGAAGGATGATGACAACTTTATTGATTTTGAACCCCCGCTAGTGACTACTCATTTAAGGCAACTCGCTGATCTGTCGAAAGAGGCCGCACTTCTCACTGCGGGAAATCAGCTCAAGATCTCGGAATAGCTACTGCTCTGTCCTAATCACGGGTCTCGCTGCTTGCCCTCGGTGCTTGTCTTAGCTTGCTATGCAAGTATAGAGCATTATATTTTTCCATAGAAATAATACCAAATTATGTAATTATGATTTCTCAGGCAACGTTTCGTTGGTTGTAATAGTAATTTATTGTATATTATGTCCAGATCGTTACGTGTTTCTTCTTCTTGTCATACAGTTGCTCATTGCATTGAGGCAATGATTCTTTCCCGCTTTCTATGTCGATATTTTGTTATTTCACTTCACACGCTACTGTGACATTTCTTTCAGATATTCTATATAATAGTAAATATACTTTGATCAATCTCTTTCTCTATAGTAATCACAGTTGGCGAAGATTTGAATGAAGAACAAAGACAACGGAAGAAATACTATGATGATCTGGCAAAACCGGTGTGGGGGATACTACTGTTCTGATCGACCGCGTATTGATTGGAAGCTTTCGTTACGGGATATGAAGGTACTTCCCGATGGAGGATGACTAGATTTGTACTATTGCTGCGGTGAGAATACAATGGGCTAATGGGAATTGTTCCAGTCAAGACGTTTGTGGATCAATCCAAACAATCGCTCGTTCTCGGGCTCGTAGAACCTCTTGAGTCTCCTTAGCACTGGTTCGGACACCTTGGGATGTTTCCTGCCCTTGGTCTTCCCTAGACAGTGAAGACTTCCGTTCTCCTGTTTGATGCACGGGAACTGCTTGATTGGGTCCACGGCGAAGTTGGATGGCTTCACGACTGAAATTACCCTGTTTGTCTGGAATTTGTTTATGAAACCAACCTGGTTCGAGTCCCAGGAACTTCTCCACTTTTCCCACTTCCTCCGCGGGATTGTCTATGAGTGCCTGTCCATCAACGAAATGGAATTGCTCCGTGGGGAAATGGGCCAACCATCTGAAGTTATTCTTGAGGCCACTGATCTCATCAATTCTTTTACCGTTTGAGGTACTTTTGGTAGACTCCGATCCTGATCGCTCCCCATCCTGCGTTGACACCATGTGTTTTGACTGAAATGGATTGGTTCATATTGTGTAGTCCCTATGAAGGTCGCGGTCGGTCTAGAATAGATAGTTGTCATGTCCAAATGTCATCCTCTCTGTCCATCACTCACCACTGCAGTTCGCTCTACTCCAGGGTGCGCAGTCTCCCACTGCCATCCTCTCAAAGGTCGGCATTTGACCGAGTCGGCGCTTTTTCGTCGATGCCTGGGTGTAATCTGCAACAAGACTGATTGAGTAGGGGAAACATAAGGGGGATTGACTCACCGGATATGGCCCTAGTCACAGGCTCCCTGAGCACAACGATCAACTTCATCTTCGGATTGAACTGCTTGATCCTCTCCGGGGCGAGCTTGTTGATGAAGTAGGCAGGCGACTTCTCGATAGTCACATCCCCCTCGGTAGTCTCGGGCATTTGCTTCCTGCAATGATCGGGGCTAAGTATAGCTAAGGAACGCCTCGATCGAGGATTCAACAATCGGTCAATTTTCTTGGGAGATCTCAATAAGCAGAATAAATGCGACGGAATGTTTATGACTAATCGAATACTACCCTTGATCCCCAGAGCGTATGCTCTGACACGGATAAATTGTATTGTATTGTAATGATCGGCAGCTTCATCCGAACAGTTGGTGTGCACCATCATCATCATTTCATAGGAGACCGCTATCGTGCATTGGATTGCGCAAGTGCCAAAGGTCGCCCCTTCCTGTCGAACTCGTCAGTCAAGTCACTTATTATCCTTGTCACTCCATGATCCCCCTTCTCTCACCTAGGCATTCACTTCCTCAGAGGAGAGTAATTGACTCCAGCCAATCCCGGCTTAAGAATCTGATTGGTTGGTCATAAAGTGGCCGTAAAGGTGTCCCGACTGACACCTTGCTCCCACATCCAATTGAGAGGCAATAAAGGGGGAAGGGGAAAAGAAGCCGCGGGGTGGATGGTACACGGGAGGAGGAGTGGAGGCAGCTGTGTCATTCTCTACACGTGATTTAAGAATACGGTGACTCAAGATTTGGATCTCTTGGAACCATCTTAGAATCACCTGCCGACCCGATTGCTATAGACGTGAATCATCTCATGCAATCCCATTCGTCTCTCCAGACTGTTCCAAATGAAGTCCCTCAGCTCCTCAGGACCCCTCCTAATTATTGTGTATACAATCCCCTGAATGGACAACTACAGGGGGATGACAGACACATATGGTGTGAGTGACCCTTCTCTCTTGATGAAAGGGACTCGGCTACAGTGAGACTACAGCCACATGATACTTGAACGAGAAGCATAAACAAGGAGAGGACCGCCAAAAGAAGTGCCAAGTCTCGCGCATCTTTTCTCGTATCGGTGTCAATGCTTGGTGGGCATCCCGCAGATAGACAGATGCGGGAGGGACGGGAGGTAATCGGGAGACTGTATCGGGATTCAAGGTACCGGCCGAGATCTTATTAGTGGTTCTTGGCATCTACCTATGTAACTCGTTCATACTTACCTGAGCACGTACAAAAGATGTTTTTTCACTTGGAAAGGACGATTAGCGAGAAATAAGCATTGTAAGTGTTGTATGTACTGAATGTCTCAGAAGAGGGGGCAGAGTGACCACACTCCTAATGGGATTGCGAATGACACCTCGGAACCCGTCCATTTGCATAATGCACACGAACAGCAGTGCCCCCAAGGAGGGGCTTCTCGTTCATAATTCCCCTCTCCGCTGTCTCTTGCAATCACCGTAAGGGCTGATTGGATCGGCTTGCAAGCCACTTCGCAGAAATGCCGGGTAATTACTTCTGAGGGGATAAGCTGCAGATGCCCACTAAGAAGCATATCCTTGGCTAATCGACCGCTGGTCGATATTGCACCTGTCCAAAAAAAATAAAGCATACGGTATGTCATTCGCACCCCCGTAGAACAGAGATGCTTTCGTGACACTCGAAACTTACCGTATCATAGCTACCGTATCCGAAGAGTGTAGCAGATCGCCCAAATGTGTACCATCATCCCCCTCTCTGTGTTGATCTCACAGTGTATCATTGATGGATCGCCTGTATCAGCCACTCCAGACTTCCCCCCAATCTGTCAATCCCTAATCACACCTCGCAGCCATTTGTTGACCTCTTACAACGATGCGCGAATGAATGCCCGTCCAGTGTACTCTCCATTCCCACTAATCATCCTCCCCAAATGGGCTTGGGAATACGATGAAAGCGATCCGTCATCATGATGGATTTGCATGTTGGTGTGGGATGAAAGGGGGAAGAGAAGTCTCTTCTTCTCCCCCTGGACACCAACTCTCCTCTGTCTCGGCCACCCATTCATCTCCTGATTAATGTCCACAGCGGCTGCTCGCAATTTGTCGGCTACGAGACATAGGGTCGAGAGTACTGTGTGATATGGGAGGGAGGGGTGGACAACACTGCAATCATCGAGGCTTAATCCTGTGTGTGTACCTGGACTGGCCAATCTCGGCAGCTGGTACGCGTCCCTCCTCCCACCATCATCACTTCCTGACCGGAAGCCGCGCACATCTCTCATGTTCTGTTTGTGTAACTGCGCGTCTTGCTTGATCAGGCATGGCATAAAGCAGTACATACACACTATCAGACAGGTGCATATACTCACTGCAATCGGAGACTGACTCACTCACTGACTGACTCCATCATGTCTGTCCCACCTGTTTCCCTCCGCGCGTTTTTTGCCCATCTGAGAAGTGGCAGCATATGGAAATGGTCATTTCAGTCAACGGGCGTTCATGAGTAGTGGAATGAGGGGGGAAGTCGACCCGCTGTCTGCCCTCCTATTGTCCTTTCTCAACCTTCTTTCATGCACATCTGTAATTGCGTTCGCATCGCAAAAAGCGCGAACACAGTAGGAAAGCGGCGGTTTGGATTGAATCATGTGATTCGATTCCCACCATTCTCAAGGACCACCTACAGTATCCCCACCGAGAAGTGTGGTGAGATTGGAGCATTTGACTACTGGAAGAAGAAACACTCTACTGGTTCAGAGCCATCTGCGGCCCCGTGAACAAAGCAGTGCGAAATGCGATTTGTTCGGCATGAGCATCCATGTAACGGAGGGGGAAAGGAGTAGGAAAGGAACTGATTGGAGGGAAAGAATAGTACTTGTGAGAGAAGAAGAAGTACGGATCGTGACTGGAAGTGAAGTACTTCAGCTTCATCTACTCAGTCATCCGCGTGAGGGTCCTCGAGTATCATCTCTTACGCAATCTGGCCTGTCAACCTGTGAGATCTTCCTCTGCCAACACTCTACTGCCAATCAAATCCCCCCTTGCGTGTGCATTCAAAACACGTCTGTGGTCGCACAGGCTCAGCGTGAGTTCTCCCACTCTCTTTAAACTCACTCACAAGGCTCTTCTCCATTGCAGGATGGGTGCACCCCGAATGAATATTTGATAGCGGCGCAACTTAAGCGCAGAAAGCGTGCCCGGATATGCAGAGAGGGTGGTCAGAAGCAATTACGGGGCGCGGTCGAGGAGAGGGCGAAGACAAGAAAAGCGGCGTGGAGACTCACCGATACCAGTCGAAGCCCTCGTCGTAGTGACGATCAAAGAAATGCACTTCCGGACCGGGAGCCTGAACACATAGGAGAGATAAAAATGAATCCACCGGGGATAACCAACCTTAATATGGGGATTGAGTCTGAGGAACTCGATCAGCGCTCGGGTTCCCGCTTTCTTGACTCCGATGATGATCGCTTCGGGGAATCGCTTCTGGAGGGTGGCTGCGGCCGTCTTGGAGGGAGAAGGAATGGGGGCAGAATGGGTAGGCCGGGCCATGATCACTGCGAGAAACAGTGAGGCCAGCCACAACATTGCACTCATCCACTCGCTTCTTCTTCTGAATGCTGAATAGATAAGAACATGATAGCGCAATCGGCTTAGCGAAGAACACGAAAGAGAAGAAGAAGTGTCTGGTCAAATTAGAAGTGATCAGAGACGGTCACCCTCTCCATTCTCCACTGCAGAGAGGAGGGGGCACAGGCAGAGTGGGCGGGGCATCGGCTGTCCCCAAGTCATTCTCTCTGGGAGGACCACTAACAACTACACACTCACTAATTACAGTGGAAGTGGAGAAGAAGATGAGTTTGGTGCAATGGGAGACGACACTGGGTAATGCTCTTATCGTATGCATGGAGATGCTGAGGAGAAGAGAAAGAAGAAGAAGAAGAGAGGCCATGAAATGAGACTCTGCCCCGATTGTGAGCCGTGGGTAAATGGAGGGAGACTTCCATGATGGATACCTTATGCCTCAGGGGCTTGCACTAATTACAGGAGAAGCCGCTCGGCGAGTTTGCCGCTGGGCGCATCTCTAAGGGTGGAGGTAGTGAAAGATTGAAAGGTGATGGGCGAGAAATGGGCGATTGGATAAACTCCCTTCCACGTGAGTACACCCGATTGAGCACTCCTTGTCTCTCTCGCACCTCCTATTTTGCTTAGGAAAGAGAGGAGGAAAAGGAGCAGGGTCACTCAATCCTATCAGAGATAGCGGCAGCCCTTCTGTGTCCTTTGCCTCCTAATCCCCACAGCCTCCCTGGTATCATTCGGGATGGGAAAGACAATGACTTCATCATTATCTCGTCATTCATTCATTCCATCCGCATTCATCCACACACATATGTCGAGCAACGTGTGCGTGTTGCCCCAATATGGTCCTCGATTTGGATGAGGGAACGGCCCCTCAGGGCGATTAGGCCATCCGCGAATGTGACACCAAGCTGTCCCCAGGATACATTTCAGGGTTTCACTCGCTGATTGGACCTCGACACGCAAAGTGTGCCTCTCTGTGTCTCAATTGGAATGGGCCCGTGTTTGAGTCCCAGAGGGCGACTTCCCTTGAGTGGAATGTCTTCCCCACCCACAACCAATCACTGTCAATCACAATGTACCCTTGACAAAAAGGACAGAGGTACAACAGATGAGAAAGTCTTTGAGGGCAAGAAAGTGGTCAGTGGAGGGAAAAGTGCAGGAAGTGTGAGAAGTGGAGGCTGTTGAGGAAGCGACGGACCGTGAACGGGGTGAGATTCCATAGACTACCAGGTGTCTTCTACAAGTCAAGTGAGTGATTGGCAGACAATACGAGTGGAGAGGGCACATGCACGGGCCACTGAACATTGGAGGAGCAGGACGAAACGACCGAACCAATCTCGCACTCGCTCATTCAATTACAGGATACACTACTCTCGAAGTGAAACCAAGACGGGGGAAACTACTTGAAGGGGAGGGGGGTAGTATACAGGTGAAAAAGAACGAGACAAGAAAAGAAGTGAGCGGGGATTGAGTGACACTTTGAGACGACTGTCACTGGGGGAATGCAAAGGCAGTGATAAGCGATTCTGACTCATACTCTTTCCCCTCAGGAGAGTGAAGACAAATATCAATCATATCATTCCTCGATCTAAGGCACTCGATAAAAAAGAGCGATTATTAATTGGTCCGCTACCCTGGACAGCTCATAAAGTATATTATGAAGGACATTCTTATCTGATCGTTGCATTCACACCCTCGTATCATTCGCTAATTGAATGCGCGTTCGAATGAAAGAAAGTGCGAAGACCACCCGGGTTGGCCTCTTTTAAGTGTATCACTCGGGGCGTGGGAACAAGGTAATCGAGGTGAGAAGGCAGCCCCTAATTGGGAGTAGGCATCTCATTGCAGACAATAAAAGGCGGCCGTTGACCAGTCACCAGAGGGGGCTTCTCCCCTTACAATGTTCTCGTTGCGCAACGGCAGCGGGCCGCGGGGGCTGTGATCATCGGATTGATCTACAGACTCCCGCATGATTAAGCCCCCCGTCTCCGTATGGTTTGAGGTCGAGGCTCAGGAAGTAGAGATGTAATGGACACTGAGGGACTGACTGAGATGGATCGTCTGCCCTGAGGAAATGCAAATGAGCAATAATCCTGACTCTAAGGGAATGGCGAGGAATTCGGCCGCGCCCTGAGAGGTCCAATGGAGGTGAATGGAGGAGGCTGCAATTACCATTGTGCCCTATCACAAGTATCATCTTGGCCCACAATAACTCTCCATTTGTTTTACGACAGCTCCCATAATGGGGAAAGGGAAGGCGAGAAGGGGCTCGTAAAGAGACGGGGGCAGATTCCCACAGAGGAGAGTGCGGTAAAATGGTAAAGGTAGCACTCCTATCGAGCGCATGCGTTGAGGCAGTTCCTTGAAGGGTATTCGAGAACGGTACTCTCTATTCATTTTTACTGTGCTATACCTTTCGTTGCAAAAAATACCAATTCACTACCCCGGAGGGATGGCACCTTGATGTGGTGGAGGCCGAGTGTGCGGTAGATGAGAGTCGATTACTGAAGGAATGAAGTGACCACCAAGGTGAGAGGAGGGGGTAATGAATGGGTTGGGAAGCCGCTGATCGGAGGATGATAAGAGAAGAAAGAGAGTGATGAATGTAGTGGACATCGAGGTGGTGAGAAGAGAACATCCAAGGGGAAATTGAAGAGAGGATATGAAGAAATATTGTGTGTACTCAGGGCTTAAATGGACTCGGCGCGAGAAGGGCATAAGCGAGATGAATAAACGGACGAATGGAAAGAGAAAATGACTGGGTTGAACGGGTGATTGTTCCATGTTCCCCTATGCAAATGAGCTCAAAAGACATAGGAGTGGAGGTGATTGACATGCAAATGCGTGTCGTGTTCTCTGCAGGTGACGACTAATCTACTCAAGTAGCCTCTCGCGGTTTGTCCGAAAGGGGAACGGTCAAGTGGGCTGTCTCAGATGCAATAACAGGAGGAGTCCATAGCAGTCAGACTACTCAACCACCGAACCTGTCCATTTGTCAGTCAAAGTCAAGGTGCCAATTTGTGCAGTCCTTTGTTGTTGTGTCTCCGTACATATTTCGTGTGCATTCAGGTCACACCTGTTGAACGAACACCAAGCCACGTATTAGGAAGGTGCAAAATGCTCCACCAGACCTTCCTGAGCATTATCCCATCCATCACCTACGGTGCACAACAGGTGGCAAAAGAGAGGAAAACGATTCATACAAGCGAGAAAGCCAATAAACACATGAAGCAATGCAAAAGGGGGACTGAATCGGATTGATTCTTCACAACCGGCAATTGGGAGAACGACAAGATAAAATAGACTTTTGTGACACGGGAACGCAACATATCGTACAATCAACGAAAGCCATAATCTGGGTATTCAGCAAATAAATAATATTTTTGATCATATTTATATTCACAATCGAGTCCTATTTCTTCTCGAATTTTGCTGTTAGACTCTTCACATCTTTTGAGGCGTTCTCTTGAGCATTGTTTGTGAACTTGGGTTTAGGAGGAGGTGGAGGATTGTTACCCGTCTGAAAGAAAGGACTTCTATGAATGGGAGTTGAGGAGTGTCCATTGCACCTTTGGCTTGTGAGGAGGAGGCGGTGGCCGAACATCGGGACGCTGACTGTCCGACCGGGAGATATCAGCTTTCATCGGAGGTGGAGGTGCTTCTCTTAAGGGGGAGGGGCAACTTTATTGTCTTGTCTGACTGAGTGTGACTCACGGTCTGATTCCCAGCTCCTGTGCGTGTTCTGTGTGTAATCTGACTATGGCTGAGTCTCTCGGTCTCGAGGGAACAACGGGCGGCGGTACAGGGGGACGACTTGATGAGGATGAAGAGGATGAGGAGGAAGCCACCAGGGCTGGAGTCTATAATGAGACTTCTCATTGTCAGATTAGGACATAATGAGCTAATCCCCTACATGGATCTGAGGCCTCGGCAGGAGAGGATCAGGAGAGGAGGCTGGAGAAGCGAAGGAATGGGCAGGAGGAATGTTGGCCACGAGCGGAGGGGGATTGGCTGTGTATGTGACACCGGAGTCTCCCCATGCGGCACCGAGACTGAAACGAAAATTTGTTGTATGAAATGAAACAGCTAGCGAAACCTGTTCACTAACATAATTTGATCAGAAAATAAACAATATGGCGGCATTCATGTTTTCGACGTCAATTCACATACCTGTTCTTCTTCATCCTGGAGTGGCCCGGTTTGCTTGGAGGAGGAGGCGCTCTTCTTGTTGGAACGAGCACTCCACGCAGCTTCAGCTTCTCCTTCATGTGCTTCCAGATACTAAAAATCAATCGATAATTAATGAAGCAGGTTACGGTAACTGACATTGAGGGAAGGAATCCCTTTCCTTTCCTCTTCCAGTGGATCGTGGCAGCTACGAATGCAATAGCACACAGGGCAAGGAAGACGAGAGAGATGATGAGGACGTCGGTTCCTCGACTCATATTGGCGGGATTCGAATTGACGGAACCACCAAGGCCTGAATTCATTTCATAATCTTACATTTCAACCCATAATTATAATAGAATGCACTGTCTACTGTTTGAAATAGTCTTTGAGTCGTTCTTGTTGTAAAGATTCTGAGGTGGAACACGCACCAGGAATATTGCACGACACTCCTCCGTAGCCGTTCACGCAGTGACAGTTGCCCACGTTGTTGCATACTCCTGCAAGGGGTACGGTAACTATGGTTATTGTAGTAATTGCGAAAAGAGATGATAACAGTAGGAGATAATTACGCTACAGCACCCACCGTGTCCATTGCAGTCGTCGTCGCACTTGGACGTCGTCTTCGTGATGTTCTCCAGAGGGACACACTGCGTCTTCAGACACACCTGAACATTATTCAACGTTATTGGAAGATCTGATCGTTTTATGGTCTGTAAGGTGATCAGGAAGTATTGCAGCAGATACATATTTCTTTCATTTTTTCACAAACGTGCGGTATATGTAGAAGGACATTCTCCGCGTTTCTGCCATATATGCCATATAATCAAACCTAGTCAATATTAGATTGAATGAACGTTTACTAATAATCCACACCTTATCTTTCCCACACGCAGTTCCATCGAGGGTCATTCCAGGAGTGTGCTTTCTCTTGTTGTTCGTCTCATACGCAGTCTTGATAACGAAGCATGCATCGTAGGCGTTCTTGTCTCGGTTGAAGATGTGCGAGTTGGCGACAGTGACAGAGGAGGGATTGCCGAACACTGGAGCCTCCACGTCCTTGTCACAGTGCAAGCGACCACAGTAAATGTCTCTGCAAAGAAAAATATAATATTTTGCATTTTCTTATGATTTTTAAAAAGTTTTAAAACATTTACATGCAAAAAATTCGAAAATTTGTGCTCACTTGGTAGCACACGCCGTGTAGTTGTCAGTGTGCGCATCATATCCACAATTGCCATGGATGGTTCCCTTCGTATTGGACAGATAGCAAGAGTCGACTGCTCCCCTTCCCGTGCCGCCCCAGATCTTCTGACACTGCTCCGTACGTGAACCGCATTCCCCGTTGTAGCAGTAGCCCTGAATATGACCTTTATAAACTTGATTTTCATACGTCCTCAAACGCCGTTCTCGAATTCCCACATATGGATGAACAAGTGATTCAAAATCGGTAAATTTGTCGTCATTCTTCTCCGACCTGCGGTTATCTACGGGAGAATTAGACAACTGCGCGGCGGAGAAGAATGACGACAAATTTACCGATTTTGAACCGCCAATAGAGATGCGCTCGATATGTATGATCATTTTGAGGACATTTTTTCCATGTTAGATGCACAGTACTTGTGTTTATTCAATTACACATACACATCAAGTGCATGTGAAGCTATAGTAGAAATGCAATGTTCACCTCGGTGCTCTCCGGACACTTCAGTCCATCCTGGACGAAGAAGTCAGCAGGACACTCCTGTGTCTCTCCATCACAGAACTCGGGAAGATCGCAGTCATTCGTTGCACCTCTGCAATTATATTCTACCATAACCAGAACATCATTTCCACTGAAATCTGTGAGAGAATCACACGCCTTCTCATTCAATAGTGGCTTTGTACTTCTTTGTAATGAAAATCAAAGATCTGCTGCGGCTACAGTACTCAGTATCTTGCTGTACCTGCACATGGTTGCTCTCTCCTTGGGTTTGCACTTCTGGAGGTCGCAGCACTGTCCAGATGCACACTCTGCCTTTCCTGTTAGTCTGCACGTCGTAGCGTCACAGCAGTCATGGTTGCAGCCCTGTAAGGACGTCACAATCACCTTAATTCTTTGGTGAAATTGTAATTGCTGACTTTAGAAAGAAATCACTGTCATAATTGGCGCATCAAGTGAGCATGGCCTCTCAACCAATTTACAGTGTGGACATGTTTGAGACTCGCGGGATACAAATTTAGACATGTACTAGGTTTCCGCAAGTACTCACAGCCTGTCCACAGTCGCAGTCCTCTCCATCCTCCACGACTCCATTCCCACACACGGCCTTCTCCGTCCTATCGGGTTCGTTCAGGAGACAGAGATCGACTCCTCGTCCTAGTGATGTTTGCAGATATGTCAAAGAACAATCGGACCAGTGAGAAGGGGCCTCGTACCTGAATATTCATGGATATAGACAACTGGATCAGGAAATATGAGGTATTCATCCCGGAAACAGAATAGGGGTTCTAAATCGGTAAATTTGTCGTCATTCTTCTCCGCTGCGCGGTTGTCTGTCAGAGAAGAGACAACAGCGTTGCTGAGAAAAATGACGATAAATTTACCGATTTAGAGAACCCAATAGTGAACGGTGCAAATAAGTGTATCATAACGTACCCAGCAGAGGCGGCCATGATGCAGTGAGAGTATCCTCTCTTCGATGGACACTTGCAGGTGGAGTCATAGTCCACGTCGTGGTCCATTCCGAAGTTGTGACCCATCTCGTGTGCGATGGTCGAGGCGACGAGGGCAGCGTCCGTTTGGTGGTCCTCAACATTAGGAAGTTTCCACATTCTGCTCCATATAATCTCGTGTCATACGTTTTGGTGAACGAGAAGAGCGCCATGGACATTTGCGCCATTGTTGTGAAATGAACAGATTCGCCGCGAGAAGCACGAAAACTTTTTTGTCTATTTCACCATTGTGGCGCAAATGTCCGTGGCGGTCGTGTCTTTCACCCCTAACGTAGTAGAGGTTCAATATCGGTAAATTTGAAGTCATTCTTCTCCGCCGCGCAGTTGTCTCATTCCGTCATAAACAACCGCACGGCGGAGAAAAAGGACGACAATTTACCGATATTTAAACCCAGTTAAATCGTTCACCAAATTATTCATATCGGTTCATGGATATTTCATTATGCTCGGTCAAAATAATTCAAAGATACTCAATGTTCTCCATCATATAGATTGATCCTCACCACGTTGACTCCTCCAGAATAGTCAAACGAGCACATCGTTCCCTTGAATGCCTTGCCCACAACGCCATTCGCGAACCTCACGTTCCTTCAATGGCACTCCTTCAGTCATTGTACTCTTTCTCGTTATGTAGTTGTGCTGGCAAACAAGTAACTCTAGCATGGCGAAATCGGATACTGCCTCCTTAGTCGCTCGTGTGCAATACTTCCGTAGTTCAACGGAACCGGATTGTCGAGGTCAATGAAAGAGCGAAAAAGGGAAAGAGGGCAAGGGTCAGATCGATGGAAAGTGAAAGACAATGGAAGTTAGGGCGAATTATGCACTATTTCATCCTGTTTTTGAGAAGGGAAGAATAACATACGTGAGCATATGAGCGTTGTCATTTGGATGTTCTTTGAGTATGGTCTTTCTGTAGACGAGGAATCCATCCAGAGTCTTATCCGAATCCGCCTGCACTTCAATCTTGTCCTCAGATGACCACACCTCAGTGTACACCAAACGAATCTCGATGTTGATCGGCTTGTAGAACTGAAATTGAGTTTCATCCAATTACAATCAATCATCCGAATTGCTAGGATTGGTATTAGGGGTTCAAAAACGGTAAATATGTCGTCATTCTTCTCCGGAGCGCTGTTTTCTCACTTCATGATAGACGACCGCGCGGTGGAGATGAATGACGACAAATTTACTTCTTTTGTATCCCTGATTGGCATGTTCCAAAATCTGATGTTTTTATATCTCCCTAGACATATTCCATGTTATCCTATCTTATGACTAAGCATCTTCTATTCCACTATGTGTCACACGCCAATTGTCCACGGAACTAGACTACCGCCTGTTTTTACTACTTCAAATGAGTCACTCTATTCCTCCTGTCTCTTTTTTTCTGCTCGCCACCAACAGCCCATTGTGAGAATCACGCCGTCGTGATAAGAAAGAAAAGGGAATCGGAAGTGATGAGAATGGAGAGATTACAGTCACTTACAATCCTCAGTACTTACCTAGTATTGTGCAATGGAATGGAAAACGCAATGTCTGTAGTTTGCCCAGTCATTTACAACACCAGTTCTTCTTAACACCGAATGCAGTATGGCAAAGTACGATGGTCTCTACATCTATTATCATAGCCAGGAAGACTCATTTCCTATTTATTACTGTAGGACATGTTGTCTATGGGTTCAACAACGGTAAATATGGCATCATTCTTCTGCGCGGCGCCGTTGTCTCTCTCCCTATTGCGCAGCGGAGAAGAATGACGACAATTAAACCCCTAATGTTGTGCCTATCTAGTCTTCCTCAATTGTCAATGTCTCTCACCGAATTCATCATATTCGCCAGTGTGTGCAGCCGGTCGTTCACTTTCTCCTCATCATTCTCGTATTTCTCGTACTGCAAAGGGATAATGAATCATGAAACGGTAGCCGGACCCATCAACAGGATCCATGCAAACGGGGGGCAATGACTCACCACCGAGTGGTCAGCAACAAATGCAAACTCCACGAATCGCCGCGTGCTGAGTGTATCGGCGAATTCCGAGTAGTAGTCAGGATTGGACTTGGACACACGGGCCTGTCTCTTCACTCGTCGAATCACACCCAGATCTGAACAAACACAGTCATTATATTCCCGGTAAATTTGTCGCCATTCTTCTCTTCCGCGCGGTTGTCTCATTTCATTATAAACAACAGCTCGGCGCAGATGAATGACGACCGATTTTTAACCCCTCATTATAACATGATAATAATTGCCAATTTCCAGGCCGTAACAGGGATTTTGACCCTAGGGAATGTCATTCAGTGCCTACCACAACTCTGCGTCGTTTGAGGAACCAGTGCGAATCTTCCATTGTGGAGTGTCCGCAGGGTGAATACATTGGTCGGAGTGCGCACGATACCAGAGATTTCCTGCAATGAAACAGATGTTACGAGTATCTAGGGGATGATTGATCGGAGATTAATGGAAGGGAGGCAACATCAATATTGGGGGTTCTAAATCGGTAAATTTGTCATTATTCTTCTCCGCAGAGCGGTCATCTATCAAGGGGGAGACAACCGCGCACCGGAGAAGAATGACAGCAGATTTACCGATTATGAACCAATAGTCAATATAACAATGACTAAACCTGAGAAGAGCATGCGGAGAGCCATGACTGCCGTCCCTGTTGGTCTTGCCCTTCAAAGTGACACAGTCCTGTCTTCTTGGAAGTCGACTTCTGGTCTAAGGCCTTCTGCGACAGGAGATCCCTACAAATAAACACGTATGGAAGGAATAGGGATCAGGGATTTAAAAAAACCCCGTACATTTGCAGTCATTCTTCTCCGCCGCTCTGTTGTCTATGACAGGATGATACAACAGCGCGGCGAAGAGGAATGACGACAAATTTACAGTTTTTGCGCCCATAATAGGGATGTTGCACTCACTTGGACCGATCATAATCGACCGTGAAGATGGAATGATGGGCCTCGAATGTGATGGAGGGAAGTGTGGGCGAAAGGGCGAGTCTGATGAGACCTTCGGGTGTCAGTGACTGTCCCTCACTACGGAGAACGACTGGACACTCCAACGTTCCCATTCAAACGCGCATCTGAAATGTGCAAAGAGTGAAAACAAGAAGGAGGAGAAAGGCAGGCTCGTGACTCGACCGCAGAACTGAATGAAGCAAGTGCAGCGTATGTACTTCTCAGAGTGCGCGGCGGCAGTGAGAGGGCAGTCCGGGCGGAATGCCCTTTATGCGACCACCCTCTCCCTTCTAGTATAGAATTGATCCCGCATCGATTACCAAAACGCGAGTCTCGTGGTACAATGCACAACAATGAACGCACACATGGATAGGCACTATGCACTGCGTAAATAAACAACCCTTGACAATCCACACGTACAACAACTGACGCATGAAGGAAAACTTTCGACAAGGAAGACAAATGGGAGTGGGCAATTGGCCAGTTGAAACAAAGAGGATCGATGGGGAGACACAACTCAAGATAAACGAGGAGGGGGAACAACGAACAGTTTTGGTGCATTGGGGCCATCGGCAAACATTCCCCAACCAGGGCGCCTTTGTAAGAAGACCAAGCAAACAGAAATCAGCTGAAGAACGACGATCGGAGTACGAACAGACTAACACATACTTAGATAAGACGGAAGAAGGAGTAAAGTAGTCACGTGGCGAAGCAACAACTCCGTGTATCAAAGGGAGGACATTCGGATATGACACCATGCACCCACACCACGCACTACTGATGGTGCCGAAGCGGACTAATAAATTATTTCGAAGGGTTCAAAATCCGGAAATTTGTCGTCATTCGTCTCCGCCCCGCAGTTGTCTATGAAGGAATGAGACAACAGCGCTCCGGAGAAGAATGACGACAAATTTACCGCTTTATCATAGAACCCCTAATTCCCTCGGTTGAAGTCCGCTAAATTTGATCATTTTCCTTGCCTAGATCTGGACTATTTCATGCAATTATTAATTTGTTTCTGGATCAAAATTTACGCTGTCTTACCACAAAATTCGTTTGTCGATGATTCTTCGTTCTTTGGAGTGAATACGAATTGCTTTATCGGTTAAACTGCATAGCATCCAATATAATTTAAAGATATGACTTGTATTATGGAAAAGAAGCGTATGACAAAGGGACACAGTACATGAACGTTTCAATTTTCTAGCATGAGATATTTTAAGATTTTCGGGAATGATGTGAACGTTGTTTGATGTAGTGAATGATGCGAGTTAGGATAGGGAACAAGTGAGTGGAACAGAACGAGAAATGTACAGTAACGGTAGTTGAGATGCAGTATGGAAGTAATTGCGGACCGAAATCACCGGTAAACAAATATAATCTAGTATACGAAAAACAGTTCCGACTGGCTGTGAAAGGAAATGTGGTCAACATACACATAATATTTTCCAACTAACGGGATTAGCTACGGGAGATTTTGAAAGGAATCTAACCGGAAGTAAAAGGAGTTGGTTGAAATCGACATTCTTGTCATCTACATTCAACAATGCTAGTGAATAATGTAAAATCAGTTCAGAAATTGGACATAATCATGATAGTTCTATTCCCACTCCTGCTTGATCTCCATCTTTATTTCTCTCTTGAGTATTGTGAGTTCACGCTCCCGGGAGATCCTAGGGTCTTGATCCCTCGGTGGACAGATTTTGTTCCCCCCGCCATGGATTCCCCTCTTGAATAGAGCAATGCGTCGGCGAATTGAAACCTCTGCCCGTTCCATCGCCCTTTTGACGCTTGGGTCCGTCTTCGGACGGAAGTACATCTCCAACTGAAAAAAACTTTGCTTTTCGATTTATTAATAATCAATGTTTTATAATTGCACTGAAATTTCATTAAATCATATCTCAAAGCCAAGAGGTCATTGCTGGAAAAGAAAGGATTAGAATTACGTGGATGCCTTCGCGGCGCAACATGTTGATTTCGTCGACAACTGCGGCTAGTGCCCGGTTGTGGTTTCCGATCGTTCCCTCCTCCCAAAATCGACTCTCCTCCTGCAGTTCACACTATTTTATTTATAACAAGACTGATAAATATTCAGAATTTGCTTTTCCGTGTATTTTACCTGTAAAATAATATATTAAGGCAGATTTCAGATTTACTGATCTCACACAAATGAAAAAAACAGACCAGAATGAACGAGATCAGCTTCCTATGGCATGTGTACATCTTCACACTGGAATAACCACATGCCTTCGCCTGAAGACTTCATATCCACTTCCTTTTAACTCGTTATAAAATTTCTTACTTGTTTCAGGGTGCCGAGCACCGCTCCGGCCACAGTAAATTGCGTTCCAGGCGGCCAGTTGCTGCTTCTGTAACCTCTGAAGAAGAAAAATACATGACTACATAATTGTTGCATTATTACAAACATCAACTAAAAATGACTAAAATGCAAAGAGTAACCTCATGACTCGTCCGTGGTTGAATGCCGGAACATTCTCGCAAACTAGCCGGAAGCAGCACTGCAAAATGAATATTTAGTCCAAGCTATTCAGATGACACGGAACGGTGAAAGGAAAGGAAATAATAACTGACAATTTGCATGTCTGCTACGCTGTGGAGGTCAAGTGTGGTTCCGATCACTACATTGAGGGCGTCGTCAGAGTCGTCGTTACAGCGATGTCTTCGTGGAGGATCCATTGGTTAGAAGAACATGAATCAAAGTGATTGTGACTATTATAGAGGAAAGGAGAGGAAGTGGGGCAAAAGTCTCCGATGAATCATGTCCAATTCATTTCATGCAGCGTCATTTGCAAACAAGTGGAAATGCAAACAAAATGCAACCGAAAAAGGCCGCCAAATGAATGTAATGAGTATTCAAAGAGGGGAGAGGGAGTAGTCGGCAGTCGATACTCACTGACAAAGGGAGAAAAGAAGAAGAGGAACGATCTTCAAATGTCTCAAGGCTCATGCATCTGCATACATTTGAAGGTTAGGGGAGAACAGTTACTATTATCCTTGGCCTATCAGTGCCGTTACTAGGGCAAGGATAAAGGTAACAATCCTTTGTATTCAAGAGATTACCTTCTTAGAAGAACGATATCACTACTACGGCCATTACACATTACGGGGTCCCTAGATTAATAAGAAGTGGAGTATTCCGAAAGAGTAAATGCCGCAAACAAAGCGGAAATTAAGGAAGTGAAATTGTCACAGCATGTAACGAGAATTGAAGAAAGTAGAGCCATTCAATGGTCAAGGCAGTGGAGTGTCCGATGAGTCAGATAGCTAATACATGACTATGTCTCATCCAACCTCTCTATACTTCTCTTCTCATTTTCTCTCTTCCTCTCCTCAGCCACTCCCCACCCACTCACTTCTTTCATAGCTCTCTTGTTATGTTATATGAATAGCCTATGACGACGATGTTGACAGTCTCAATCTCTAATGAAATCAGCCTTTGTGCACCCAAGTCTTATTATTACGATGGACTGGAGAAAACGAGATTCCGACAAACAAAGAGAATGGGTATCGGCATTCTCTCAATGCTATGAAAGACACTTACAGTTTTGGCTTGGATTTTAAACAGTGAGTCTCAGTCTCACACTGAACAAATGGCTACTCTTACCCGCACTGGCAGATACCTCGCAGTCAAATAAATCCTCACCCTTTATTACTCAACTCCAAAAAGTAGTCTTATTGATCTCCGGTCCGTCTGACTCCATTTCGGTCGAGTTTGTGCTAGGATATGAATAGGACTGTAACCACAAAGAGACGCGAGTGAGTGGAATGTTCGAATGGAATGGGATGGATGTGAAACAGAGGAAGAAGCTTTTATGGGATGAAAGAGTGGAGGACACTCGTTATACACACAACAGTTTATATCTTTCTTTATTTTATCACTGTGAAAATTTATTGTTTCATAACCAATTGTATTAGAAATTGATGTTTCTACTTGTCTATCCTTTGGACTGAACCCATTAAATTCTTATCATTTGAATAAATGAAATTTCACACGATCCCCCAAAAACACGTTGACTCGCGTCCTTTCGTACTGAGACAGAGGCTGAATTGTCATTCTTCCGAATCACATCACACAGATAAGAAGTTGCCGATAAATAGCCAGCGGTGTCTGATTTGTGTACCCTATTCCATCGAAAGAGACAATGCTCTTCTCCCTCTTCGCCTTCTCTTCACTTCTCATCGTCGCTAACGCAGACTGCGGATTTCCCAATGGAACGGAGACAAAATTGGCCTGGTGGCAGGTACTCACCTCATTATTCTATGCAACGTCCGAATTTTGAATTCAGGGCCCAGGAAATGCCGCCGTTCAGATCACTGGATTTAAGGCCATGAACGAGTCCAGTAAGATGCGACGTTGTACTACAAAAATTTGAGTAATTCAGATGTTGTTGAATACCCGATCCTGCTGACTGACCCCCTGTTGATTGATGTAAACTTCAAGAAAATGATATTTCGATTCAATGACAACTTGTTTCAGATGCATTTGATCAACAACGAGGCAACAGAATGGAATGGCCAGTCGTTCACTATGTCTATGAAGTTGTGGCAGTATGGAGGGGCCGCGGGATGTTCATGGAGCGAAGTGCCCACCTTCGGAATACTGTAAACACCATGCAATTACCCAAATCATTCTCATAATTCAGTGACAACCAACAAGCTTGCGGCGTTCACATAGCTTGTCCACTCAAGCGGGTAGGTAATCAGCATATAAATCGTTGTAACAGTCTGAGCTTCAGGGTGAACACGACATGGACCTCTACATGCCCTTCTACTCCACTGATGTGGGCATCACGGTATCCTAACTGACGAAATGTTCTCAATTTCAGCCCGTCATTTCTGTTCTTGAGGACAACAAGCCATATCAGATTGCGTTTATCTTCTCGGATAAGGTCTGAAACAACCATTCTCTGGCAACCCTTAAACATTTGCATTGAAGATCACTGGTCATTCATTCTCAGCGTACGTCCAGGCACGACTTCGAACCCAGAATAATTGATCGATTTCGTTGCAATGAACGAAAAACTTGCATACTTGCCAATATGAAATGCGAATAAATTGATTGAATGCATTTACGCCGTAAAATGGACGAAGAATATTCAATATATAAAGAATGACCGACTTTTGACACGTGTTGCAAGTGCAGCAGATGCCGTGCGACAGTGAGAGTGGATCCGTTAGACTTGTCTTGTAATGGTGTTACGGGTGAAACATACCCCTTGTCGATTGACCCATTTTGAGCTATCACTGCCCGATCGTTTGTCTCATATCTTCATTAGGAGAGGTGTCTAAAATGGTGTAACACTTTCTCCCTTGATATCCAAACTCTTCTGTTATCACTGTATCAATATGAGAGATCAGTTGGAGACTCAGAAGAGGAAGTGAAGGAGTGGCACAATGTGTCTCATCCTTCATTACTCATACTGAGACATTCACCAATCGGAAGAGTTCAATTCATGTCTCAATAACATTTGATGAGAATGACTGATGTACTTGACTCGCACTCATTCAATCTCTCTGTCTTGAACTGTTGGGTTGTCCCATAAATAACCGATCTTTTTCGTACTTGAAATATGGTTCTGTTTTTCATCATTGATTGGCACATGCGGTCTTATTGCTTGATGCTGTGGAACCATGGCACAATGTTCTTCAATCTGCCACGCTCGCCGCCCAAGCCAGCAAAAGGCGGCTAAAATAGACCGATCTAACCAAGCCCCGTCAAGTCACCTAATTCGATCTTCTCCTTCATCACTTCCGCTCTGGCTGAAAACTGAAAAAAACGCTCAGGCCAAAGTAGTTCAGACAGTCGATCCCGACGCGTGCTCTCATACCACGGCCCTTCTATGGCACAGCCCCTTCAATGAAGGAAACTATAGTCTGAAGAACATGAGACGAAGCGAGGAAGAATGAGATCGTTCTCGCTGCATTGACGTTGTATCCATGCAGGAGTGACAGTAAGCTGTCGGCCGTGGTCCACACTTCCATGATCACTGTCCACCAGCACTTTATCAGGAGTGTACGGAAAGCAACGGTTTGATTCATAAAACAGACGATTTTGGGTGCTCAAATGAGGGCTCGAGGGGTCACGTGCTAGGGCAACCTCTCCCGTTCCCCAACCATGGCTTTGGTTCCATCAAGTTATGACATAGAATTAATAAGTGACTCATTTACTATACGCCAATGGAACCATCTCCCGGCTTCTTAAAGTCCCACGCTAAAACCGATCGTCCAAGTGGACATCCTTGGAATGAAAGTCATCGTCCCATTCTGGTTCTCATCTCTTTGATTCTAAGAGTATGATCTACTTTCGGAGGGGAAACTATGAAGATGGAAGTGTTCATCAAGAAAGTAGAGGAGATGACCCGAAAGCTCCGTTCCTAAATTTCCAAGGCAAGGAAGAATCAAAATCCTCGTGGACAGCGGTAAGCTACATCGAGCGACGGTAACTCTTTGCAAGAAGCATGTGCTGCGAATCGTGATGGTCTATCTTCTCCCATACTCTCCAGACACCAACCCATGCGACTGCCACTTGTTCTGGTCCCTGGCCTCTTTCTTCACGGGAAGATAGTTAACAAAGGAATCAAGAATTCACTCGATTCAATCTCGTTTCCCTTGCTTTTGGAGGAAAGGAAACAGGCGTTTCGTTGAAAGATAGAGAAAGATGGTGGCTGTCAGTGGGGAATATCCGTGAATTCAAACGATCGTTACAAGTGTATTATTACTTATCGACAAAGAACGAAAGAAGTCGGTTATTTATGGGATACCCCAATATCTAAGCGAAGAGATCATGGAGGAGAAGATACTTCCAAATGGAAGGGGAAGTGACTCATGGGGGGTTTCAACCTCTACAGCCATGCCTTCTTCCCTTACTCTCTTCTGTTTGCATCCATCACATATAAACTTCGTACATGCGCCAAGTTCGTATAAATAGGAAAGGTTAGTTCCTGATCGGATTGAAGATGAGGACAATTCTCGCACTTCTGGCCATTACTGTACTCATCACTGCAGATGGTGAGACTGTCCTTGTTCTTTCATTCGAATCTTCTAAATTCAGATACTTCCACTACAAAGACTTTGCCCAGAGGAAGGAGACAGTTCATTTGTGTGGATCTCTGCAATAACAGAGTCCCCCAATACCTTGAGTCCTCATTTCCCCTTTTTTCTTTATCCTTCCCCCCTTCAGCTTGCAACTACTATCCTTCCAATCCTCAACCAGCTCCCTTCTATGATCCATACAATAACTTCAATTCTGGACGTGTAATTGCCTTCGACAACTATGCAGGACAGTACTTAAATGGGTGAGAGCCTCATTCGCTCGTAATGGAAGTGGTCTGTGAGGAACGAACTGTACCAATTGCAGAATCTCCAAAGTATTTATCGTGTGCCTCATCTTGTTGAGTTCACTGTTAAAACAACTAACACAGTAATTGACCCCAACAGGTGGAGTCATCACTTCATTCCATTTCAGTCATTCCTAACCAACCCATCCCCCATTCCTCTCAAAAAATTTTTTTGGGGGAAGTGAAAATTTTTTTACAGTAAAATCATTTCAAATATTAAAAGTGCGATTTTTAGAAAATTTGCATATACAACCATAACTCAAAATTATGTTTTAGTTTCTCCATTACAACCTGCAGTACCTCAGAACATCTAATCAGGGGAAATCGCTCAGAAACGAGAAAAAAATTAAAGGTCCCTGAGGGCATATAAAATCAAGGGTGATTTTTCGTGGCAAACGAATGCCGCCATCGTAATCAGCGGGGTTGAAATAGTCAGGAAATATATTTTCATCTCGAGTTGAAAAAGTGCTTTGATTCACTCTCTCAGAAGATTTGTGACAAATTGTACATAGAATGAAAATTTTCATATCTTCTAAACTGATATTTCATTAAAAACGCTCTAGTACACATACTTTGTCCAGATATACATAATATATTGATTATTTGTAATTACTTCTTCCTAATATCGTATTTTCATGGTTACGCTGATGGTTATTGATTCAAATGATACAAAGTTTATATATTCAGTTCAAAGTGAATAAAGGATTACATCTGAAGAATATTTGCATGTTTTCAATAACATCTAAACAATACCAGAGTCCTTTTGATCATTTCACCTGTCATAAATAAGAGACATTTATGGGACGACAGAGTTGCGTACACAGCCACAATGTCTCTTATCTATTTGAAAACGCACGAATTCTACACATAAAAATCTGAGGAATACACGTTGAAGGCAGTGACTCTCGATTCTGAGATAGCAATGAGTGTTGTCACTCAAGAGAGTCAGGCTGCAAATGAGGACACAGTGAGTTGTCTATTTTATATCAAGGGTTCTAACTCTGTAAATTTTCACTGTTCCACTCCGGAGCGTTGTTTTCTGTCTCCATGATAAAAATTATGAATTTGAACCAACTACGATTTAGAATCCTAGTTGTATCAATCACCATCTCTTATCTCACTTTATATGCTTCATTTGTGAAACAACGACTTGAAAGAAACCACGACCCGATGCATATATTCTGATTCCTTCATCTTGAGACGCATCGTCGATTCTTCGATCGCATCACGGGGAGAGTTCGAAACGGCACAGGAATCACTGATCAGAATGAGAATGAAGTATCGAGTGAAAAAGGAAGCAAATGGTGGGACTGAAATGACATAAGAAAAGGAATTCTATTAGAATTATGAATGGAATTAAATATTCTAATTCTTTCTTCTTCTCTAAATAATGTAACACTTCCGTATTTCCGATGCTCCTTGTTATAGAAGTTCGCAGAAGAAATTGAAGAGGTCTTAGTTCTTCCCCTTTCATTTCTTCCTTGTTCTTTATTGAATGAATGTTTTGAGTATGTCACTGAATGTGGAACCTGCGTATCTTCTCATGTGCCTTGGAATGGGAATATCGGCAAGTATCTCCCAATTCATTCAATGATCCTCACTTTCTTTGCAGATGACCTCTTCTTCCCTCTTCACTTATTGGGCCCGTTGCATTGAATTGGCCCAGGAATACCATGTAAGGTCCTCGCATTTCAGTCACTATTAGAGTTCCCTTATCAATTCACTTAGTGCATTTGCCATTCGTCTAACCTCCGCGGAGCTATCGCATGAAGAGACATCCGTGCCGTGTATAAGCCGGATGAGAAATGCACTAAACGAAGTGATAAACCTAGTCACGATTAATGAATGAGTGAGAGATTATCTGAGAGTGAGATAGTTCAGAGAGTGAAAGACATGCCCTTGCAGCCAGAATCAAATGCAACTCTTCTCTGTACAAGTTTATTCAACCACACGGATTTCAATGATGTCGTGCAGAAGGACATTTCATCCACTAGAATCTACATACAAGTGAGAGACTCGATAAGTGTGATCATTAGTGAACCAAATTAGATCCTAAAGTGCATTCCGCAATCATGAATTCTCCAACGCGCGATCGTTTCTATGAATTGGAGACGACCGAGCGAATGAGAGAGCAGAGTGGCAGAATCAATGAACTTTAGCGTTTCATTTCCCTTCACTAGAGGTCATCTTCCGTTGTAGATTGCAGGTACCATTCCCACTCTCATCGTTGCCCCTATAATTGGAAACTGGTCAGATCATCATGGTGAGTGTAGAGTAGGTTTTCTAAAACAATGGAAAAATTCATTCCAATTCTACTTATCTCTTGTTCGATAGAAAAGCGAACCGAGGAGATTAGAAGAACTTCAGATGAATTTGGCCATTCCTTAGAAACCATTGAGTATATGTTCTCAGGACGAAAACGCCCTGTTCTCTTTGTATTGGCTGGAACGGTCGTTGATTTGACGCTTAAATTCATCGCCACGCTCACTTACGAAAGCATCTCCGTCTATGTCTTCTTGCTTGCTGCTGAAGTGAGACATATGAAGAGAAAGTGGAGAAGTAGAAAGAGTTGAAGATTGTCACGGGATTGTGTGGAGGATTCGCCACTTTTATGACTTCAATATTCGCCATTATCACAGATGACTCGCGAGAGACGCTCAAACCTGTTAGACTCTTCCTTTTTCTCTGATCAAGATCATTTGAGGGCAACTCAAACGTTCCAATGAGAATAGCCATTGCATCTGCAATATTCCCAATAGGAGGAATGATCGGTGACTCGCTTCTCTTCTTTCCTTTCATTCACTTCTTTTCAGGTTCCCTTGTGATGTCTTGGTTGTCGGTACCTGCTTCGGTCTCAACCAACGGCCACGTGAGTGCCTATGCGAAGACCGCTGCTATAGGTGTGCATTAGTCTTGGCAGATTGGATCTCGAATTTCATTCCACCTCTCTTCGCTCTCTTTCGCGCCGTCGTCTCTATGCGCCAGAGACGACCGCGCGATAGAGAGCACAGAGGAATGAAATGCGCTTTGGGATTCAATCTAAAAACATTGATGGGCATTACCAACGAACACTGAGAACAAGTGAATCAGAAGAGAGAGGAAGTCTTATTCAGGTCTCCTTCTCAGTGTCGCAGCATTTATATACACTGCAGTCTTTGTAAGAGAGACACATCGACCATCCAAGGATGTTTTTGCCCATGAAGACAGTGAGAGTGAGACATACATTAACATTTAGACATGTAAGGGGAACAATTCAGTCGATGGTCCAGAGGATTCCCATGTGGTAGGTGAAGCTCATTCAGTGTGGAGTAAACTGACTCGGAAGATCAAACAGTTTTTTGAGGTCACTTACTGTCTTCTTCTCCTCGTTCATCTTCTCATTTCAGGTTCTCATTGAACGACGTCCGGGATTCACTCGACTCTGCCTCAATTTATCACTAATTTTCGTCTTTGTCGAGTTTCTGGCTCTTGGTAGTGTTGGGGTTCTGTGCTCAAGATGAAGATTCATTCAGATGTTCAACTCCTCTTACTGCTCCTGAAGAGACAACCCTTTTCATGGTCTGACAGAACGATCAGTCTACTCGGATTCCTCAAAAGTAATTTCCTCTTTGATGAGCATTCAGGATACGAACATTAAGGTGTTTGTGTGATGCTGGGAACAATTTGTCTTCCTCTTATCATCAAGAGAATTAATGTTCTAGGAAAAGATTCGCTTCTGATCGGAGTGAGGAAAGAGTATGAAAGGGATGAAATTGTGTTTCTCATTTAGATTGGAGTTGCTGCAAGTGCTCTTTCATTCATCATTCTCTCCATTGCTAAGACCAACGAGATGATCTTTCTTTGTATCTTCTTCTATTCATCTATCAGCTCCTGATCCATCATTCAGCTGCCTTATTGACCGTTTTCGTGGGAGGAGTCACTGTAGGATATCGTTCCTTTCTTCCAAGGATGGTACCAAAGGAACAAACAGCCAGACTACTCAGTGTTGGTTGATCACTCACGGTTCACAGTGTGCAGAACACTCTTCAGATCATTTCTGTCCTCATGTCACTAACTCCCATAATCTCTGCTCTTGTCTTCAACAACCTCTTCAGCTGGTATTATGCATATTATTTTTTAGAAATTTCACTGTACTCATGATTTAGAAGATTTAGATTTCCATACTTTAATTTAATTAAAAAAGTCAGATACAAAAGAAAGAAAATTTTCAACTTCACAGAATATTATAGGACATTACCTCCCTTCAGGTCTTTGTCCTTCTGGCCAGGTCTCGTTTTCTTCGTTGGAGGTTGTTTGCAGGGATTAGTGGCAATTGTACAGATGTCTGTGTCTTCCCAATCACATTATTTGACGATTGAGATTACAGAGTCATTCACTTTCTAATGAGACCTATCTGGAAGGAAGCGGATGAAATGGAAAGGAGACTGTTGGAGGAGGAAGATGAGGAAGAAGATGAAGAGGTAAGAAGTAGGGAACGCATTTTTCGGAAATTCCAACCTCGATTTTCAATCGAGCGACCGCTCCGACGAGATTTGGGAGGTTAGCATTTCCGAAAATGTGTTCTGAAAACAGAGAAGGGAAAACAATGCAAAGGAGAAGGTTCAGGCGACAAGGTCCATTGATCCCGAAGACAGAAGTGCCTCAATTGAGGAAATTCCACCTGAATCAGAGGGAGAAAGAAGGATTACAAGTGATGCACTCCACCCTGTTACATTATAATCTTATCAGTTGCATATGTTTATTTGAACGGGTTTATCAATTCACTTGTAGTTCTCATTCAAGGGTATTCATTGGGATTCTCTCAAAGCTATGCAATATGTTGACGATCTTTGTTTTGGATGATCAAAAGAAATGCCACACTACTGGCACATGCAGAAGATGGTCAAAGAGTCTTTCAAGTTGTTCTCTCTGAGACTTCTCAGTCTCTCATTTTTCATCAGCCTTGCTGTCCAATAAATCCTCCATTTCTATTCCAAAAACATTCCAATTTATCTCGTTTACTCTCGTTTGGCCCCATATGTAATTCGCTGGTGCACATGCAACCGAAGGAGACACTACACTGCACTATGCACAGGCAATGAATGTTGAGAAAGGGAGCGTGAAGAATTTGAAGTTGATTCCATCCGGGAATGTGGCCGCTCAACACCGGCCGGTAGTATGTGACAAGTCCTTTGAAGGAAGGAATGAAAAAATGAAGATATTGGGAAACGGATAATGAAGATGGTGGTCTCAATAGCATGATCCAATTCTGAGCCTATAAACAAATTCTACATTTTTTTACAAGAAAGTCTTTTTGCACTACTTCACATTTGTTCATTTGAAGCAGCAAAACATCGGTAGTGCTCCTGCCGTTTGAATGCTGTTTGCGTTCATGCGATACCAGATTTTTTGAAACATATCAACTCCGAGGAAACCATGCCGGAAATGCTTTGGCATCGGGTGATAGAGGACCACGGCGAAAATTGATATTCCTCTTAGTCCCTGAATAAATTACGAAATGTCAAGGATTTGCTATATCTGACGATGATAATAGATTAGATACTTCTTGAGTAACTTACTTGTAGATCGGCCCTCTTGTACATTTTGACAAAGACTGAATGCTATTTTGAATGCTAGAACGTGCAATGCGCAGATGTCATCAGGGATAAGCTTATTGGGTCAACTTTCATTGAAATGCGAAAAAAAACATCTCCCCTTCTATACTGCTTCTTTTTGCTGGGAGTACCTCTAATTGCTAGATACGACGAAATCGGAGAGATTATTATCTGTGGCGGGGTAGCCAACCCTGAAGGTAGCGATTCGAGTTGGAGGAGAAAATCATTTAGTGATTGCAAAGAAAACATTTTGATACCATAATGCTGACATCAACAATTTTCGCATTTTTCAATAGACATCCAAACGATTGTGGACGCCGTAGGCCACCAATCAATGAAGAAGGCTTGCCATATGTGAAAAATGTGCCTGTTCGGAGTAGATTCGAATCTCTGTAGGATAACAAGAAATGTCATGCTGTGAGGACGGTAATGGACCTTACTGGAAATAATGGAAAAATGAAATATTCTCCCATGGCCTCGTCGAGCAGCACCGTTCTGTTCATTTTATGTACGTTTATACTTTTACAAGGCGTTCTAATATATGAAGGATCAACAGTATCAATTACATATGCTGAATTATAGTCCCCGTGATAATCATCAAGTATCTCTCTCGACAAAGCCATGCAATTCCGCACATTCGTGAAACTCACTTCTACAACAATTCTGAATCGTGCATGCTGACTCAAGCTGATGAACAAAAGCTTCTGAATAATGAAACTCGAATTCGTTTCGCCAACGACCAGCGACCGTTTCGATACATATTTCTTCCTCAAATGCGGTTATGTTCCAGGTACCGTTTATACTTTAATGTTCCCTCAGTGAAAGGTAAAAGTCTTCAGTGACAATGTGAAAGCAGTCATAGCTGTCATTTCCGAGCCTGGGGCATTTGCTAGAAGACGTTTCATACGGAAGACGTGGGCATCATCCGCAGCCGTGAAAGTACGCCCTTCAACTTATTGCCTTTAGTTTTGATATGTTCCTCACTAGGACGAAAAAAGCTTGTTTTTCGACCTTTCCCATTGGTGCAGATCCCCGTGCTGTTAAAATTTTAATTAAAAAATACATTTTCATTCAGAACGGTGATGTTTCCTTCGTCTTCGCTCTCTCACGACCACCCGCGAGAATTGTATCGGCTGTGAACTACGAGGTTTCTTTGTTCAATAAAAGTTGTCAATTGTCAGATTTAGATATTTATCCACAGAGATCTTCTAGTAACTGATCTCGAAGAATCGTATGACAATCTTGTGTTCAAGGTGTGTTCGCATAACTCTTTTTATTCGTTGGAATATTCAAAGAACAGGGCGAAGCAGATAATTGGTAAGGTAGGAAAAGGAAGCAGGATTGGATTTTTAAATTCATCCAATTCTCTCGGAGTGACAGCAGTCTCATATGACGTTTAACTGGGCTTTCGACTAGGGTGTCGCATGCGAGTCGTTTAGTGCATTCGCCGTGTCTCTACTCTCTGCGGAGCGGCTGTCTCCAAAATTAATAGACAACCGCTTCTCAGAGAGTAGAGACACGACGAATGCACTAAGCGACACGCATACGACACCCTACTTTCGACTATATACGAAACCTTACAGGTTTACGCTGTGATGCACTGGAAGTTGTTCCACTGTCCGAGGCCACAATATCTCGTCAAAGTCAGTTCCCTTTATAATTCGTTCAGAACTTTTTAATTCATGCAAATAAAGAACAGCTCAACAGTGTTCAGTGAGGGATAAGGTTGGCAGCTTGACTAGGTTTTCGGATATGTTTCACCGTGGCTACATATATTGAATTTAAAAGAGCTGTGAAACATATCCGAAAACCTAGTCGAACTAACTTTAGTGAGGGAGCAGATTCGATTGGAGTTTATTTAGTGCTACGACTATTACAGGTTGATGACGACGTTGTTCTCAATGTGGATCGTCTGCTGTACTTTCTATCATACAGTAGGAAACAGGTATCGCAATTTATTTTATGGTTCTGAAAATTCACGTGTTATTTCTCTTGCTACTTCTTGTTTCATAGCCTTAAAATGAAACCATACACCCATTCAACTAAACTATTCTCCGAATTCACTGTGTGCTACAAGGAAAATTAAATGTAACTGTACCGCAACGTTGTTGCTCATAGTTTGGAAGGAAAGAAAGACAAAAAAATGTTCCATATTACTGCATTCCCTTCTCCCTCGCCCCATCCCTCTACTGAAGACAGTGGGTCATGCTTCCTACACTGCCGAATGTGGGATTCAGCGAGAATCGAGAGGAGGGAGTCGGACAAATGGTGAGGTCACTTCGACGTTTCCCATTTGACAGAAAGATCAGGTTCGTCACACACGACGCATATGCCGATAAAGTAATTCATCATTATTGCTCAGGCCCCCTGTACGCGATTGGAAGGTTTGGTGAAAAATTTTGTTGCAACAGTTCTATAGCCATGGTTAGAGGTCTAAATCGGGAGAAATTTGTCGTCATATGATTCTCCTCCACAGCGCGGCTGTTTATCAGGGATTCTGAATACCGTGCTCCGGAGTAGAATGACGAAAAATTTACCCATTTAGAACTCCTAATGGTTAGTTGCTTTCCTGTGTATTCTCAAAAATTGGTGCCATTTAGCACAGCATTGAAGAGAATCTACTCAGTGTTGCCAGAGGTCGACCACTTCAATATTGAGGTTCTTTATCATGTTTGCATAATAATTCATACATACCTTCTTTACCTCAGGACGCAGTGCTCACGGGAATTGCTGCAGCGAAAGCAAAAGTATGTTTTTGAGATATTATTTGGGGATATCGTGCCAAAATTATTCATAAATTCAGGTCGAGTACCGACAATGGAATGAAATGATTGTTGATAACAATGCTAGAGGAAATGTGCGTCTGGCTCATTTACTTTTGAAATTCGATAAATACGTACTTTGTGAACGTCCGTTAGAGATTTGCACTGCTTTGAGAACATAATGCTGAAATATGTTGCATTTGTCTTTGCAGAAGGCCCGACTAGCCTATGCAGCTGCTTGGTCTCGTTTCTCGTGTACAGAACACGGAGTCCACTCTCTTGTTGCAGTTAGCAACGTGCATATTGATGATGACTACGGTAGTTTTGAACGTCGTCTCAGGGCCAAAATTACTTAGCAGAGACAATTTCCGCCCGAATGCGTCGACTTTCCTGCCTGTGAAAACGGTCTCTTCTGTACATCTTAAGAATCGATTGAAAATAGTTGTATTGTTTCACAATGAGTAAAAAAATTTTTTTTTCAAGTTTATTTGATTAAATGGAACTTTTCTTTATGAAAACTCGATATTCCCTGGTCTTGTCCGAATCAGTCACGACTATTAGGTTGCGGCACATCAGTTCCGTTAGAAAAACAACACTCATTTCCTATCTTCATAAGGATCTATTTCATCCTTTCGGAGTGAAGCCGTGTATGGGGACTAGGGTATACGCAACAATGTTCAGAAGCTCTCCAAGTTCTTCATTGTCTAGTCCAAAGTCCCCAAAACGAGAAATTTCTTGTGAGAGAGTGTGTGTACGGAAAAGGACAGATGCTCCATATGACCATGGCGGTCCTAGTTCCAATAGACGGCCATGACCCACTTTGTCGATTATATCCAAGAGCTCATCATGAGCCACGGAAATGACTGTTACGGTTGAACGTCGTATAAATTTTTGGTTCCTGTATGCCCGAATACAGAATGTCAAGAATATAGAATGCCCGGTCCCAGAATGACCCCGTTCTCGAATGCCCAGTCACGAAACAGCAGTTCCAGAATGTCCCACCACACTCTGGTAGGCCCGTCCTTGTGGAGGGACGGAATAGCCAAGCTGCCTAACAGTGTTTGTGGATAGACTTATTTTGGGAGTGTGCCAGGGATTTCTGTGTTTGTAGGGCAGTGTGCTCTGAGTGTGCCACTACACTACTCCCAGATGTAGGAGGAGTGTAAAATGAGACCTATGAGACTCAACCATGCCTTATAAAAGCGGTTTTGGAAGTGTGCCAAGGATTTTTGTGATTATGTTGAGGAAGTCTGCCACTACTGTCACATAAAACGAGACCTAGGAGACTCACCCGCAGGTGAGCTCCCGACCCCCCAAACTACGGTGTTTAGCGGCGATAAACACCGTAGCCTGGGGCTGGGAGCACCTTTGCAATGCTGCATCACGAATACGAGCGAATAAAAAAAATATGTGCAAATAAGTATTTTGTGCATTTGTATTCTATTTTGTTTTGTTTTTGGATCATCCATCCATTATAGAAGCTCGCTGTAGACTATACAATTCTTTAGATGTCATCGTATGATCTCGAAACAGCTGAGAAAGCAGCATACGCTCCGTTATTTGGTTACATGGGCGTTGCTTCAGCACAGGTGAGCATAACATATGTATCCTAACTGAACTGTTACACGTAGCTAACGGTGTAGAAAGACAGCCTCTATATGTTGAGTTTGAAACCTATTCAAAATGACGTCTAATGGTCAGAGAAATAACAAAGTGCGTAGGATGAAATTGAGAGACAGCCGACTTTTTTTTCTATTTTTCATATTTATGTGCTATTCGGTCGTTTCTCAGACATCCGATCTTGATTCGGAATATGCTTCAGCTGTGAGATAATAGCCGAGTGTAGAGCTCAGTTGGTGCTCATAACCAATTGTGCCTTTATCATAACTTGGAGGTGAAATTCATTTACTTCCAGATCTTCACTGTATTGGGAGCTGCATACGGAACGGCAAAGTCCGCTGTCGGCATTTCCGCCATGGGAGTCATGAGGCCCGAACTGATCATGAAATCGAGCATTCCGGTCATTATGGCGGGCATCGTGGGCATCTACGGTCTGGTTGTGGCCATAGTGCTCAAGGGCAAAATACGACCTACTTCTGACGGGTACACTCTCGCCATGGGATTCGCTCATCTTGCCGCCGGCCTCACGTGTGGTGTGTGTGGACTTGGGGCAGGATAAGCGATTGGCATTGTGGGTGATGCTGGTGTGCGGAGCACTGCACAGCAACCACGACTCTTCGTCGGAATGATACTCATCCTCATCTTCTCCGAGGTACGTTTTAGGGGTTCAAAAAGGTAAATTTGTCGTCATTCTTCTCCGCAGCGCGGTTGTCTATCATGGGGCGAGACCACAATGCTTCGGAGAATAATGACGGCAAATTTAGGCGTTTTTGAACGCCTATTATGTTCAGCTGTATTATCTATGCAAATGTGTATATTCGCAGGTGCTGGGACTGTACGGTATGATCGTCGCCCTCATCCTCGGAACGTAATTAATTTATGAAAGCGAAAGTAATTTATTGTTCATAAATCCATCGTATCTACCTGTCGAGCAAGCAACTCTTCACGTAACACAAATTAGATGACAAGTTCTATTATATTACTAACACTAGAGATATGGAAAATAGCAATTATGAATTGATACTTTTTCTATTGAAATCGTAGTGTTGCGAATGCGAATGTTGGATGCAGTATTCGTCTTATCTGGATCTGTTCATGATTATTGGGCCTATAAGAGAAATTACTTGAACGAGGGGATGAATCAGACAGAGAAGGCCTATCAGTGATTGCGATTTCGAATGACCGCTATTCGTTTTCCTGCCTCGCCTCTCATTGGCTTCTCGTTTCCTCTCATCCTTGCATGTCCCTATTTCTATCGAAAAGTGGCGATGACTAGTCTGGCTTGAGTGAGGGTCAGCAGAAAAAAGTTGTCTGCAGTGCAGAATGCGACTGAACAGAATGAATTATAAGATAGAGCGCCTTACTTTGATGGTCTGACCATTTTTTGTAATAAAATATTATTTGTTGATTAGAATTGTTCATGTCTCGTATTATTTTACATAAGTCAATAAATTCTTAAGTAAATTCAGCGGGGGAGGAAACTTTTCGAGAGAGTATTTCCCTCTCATTCTCTCCTCATAAAGGGAGGGTGAATTCGAACAAGGAGAGGGGAGGGAATCAACACATGGGGAAACAGCCATACGTGAAAGGAAGAAAGAACAGACAAGCAGGGCACAGCCACTGATGTGTCTTACTTCCACTTGTAAATGTGTTGTCCTATCCTGAGTGAATGCGCGGTATACATTACAGAGATAGGCAATGAGGGGAGGCATGCGAGAGAGTGCATACAATGAAGAGGGAGCAGAGAAGGAGAGAGATAGGGAATGTAACGTTGTGCCTTGTTCAAAACTATCAGTTTATGCCATCTCTTCACCAACTTTGCGCCGTTTTGCGTTTTTTGCTTCGATGCTATCCGTACGAGTCTATATGATTAGCTGATTGACTCTAGCCCCTTCCTGTAATATCTTCACTGCAATAAACCTAACCGCGGATCAGTCACGAGTGTCCCTCCTCCTCTCACAGTCATCCTCTCTCGCATTGCAATCGCAATTCGCTGACGTGCGCCTTCAGGAAGGTGAACTAGGATACAGTGTTTACCTCAGCTAATTTTGTTCTTGCCACATCTTTCTGTATATATATATATTGCAAAATGGCCATCCTGCCAATTAATGTGCTCACCCCTCTATCTATTCCAATTTCTCCCTCTAGTAGGGGATTGCAAGTGACCTTTCCTCTGACAATGCTGCGGACTTGTTGACCTCAGACTCTGGAAGACTCAGGAAGGACCCTCAAAGGTACTTTTGACTTTTCAAAGGTACAACGTACCTTTGAAAAGTCAAAAGTACCTTTGAGGG
>JACMIF010000425.1:0-34528 GCA_014805445.1 Diplogasteroides magnus | reverse complement strand
GGGAATTTAGGATCATATACCCTACTATCACTATAAAATAAGATATGATCATAGGCTTTCATATTCTTGATATACCATCGATAATACGAGTTCGGGTAATTATGCCGCACCCTGTAGTTATAGACTACTTACAGTAGCCTGTATCCAATAATTGTAGGATCAACGATGTTCGACTTCTCTCGCTTCCGTCAACTTCGCATCTGGTGCAGACATGCTGGTATGTTCCCTAGAAATTGTACAATTGTTATTACTTACAAAATTACTATTATATTTTTACTGCAGTTATCGATTGTCTTTGTGCTAAAATCATGAGTGACCCATTATCTGCCAGGGCATCAACTTCAACAGTGAAGACCTCCTCGTTGATCCTCGTCCAATCCAAAGGGCTACTGAATTGGGACTGGTCTCTTTTGTGTGGGGAGAAGATTTGGATAAGAAGGAAAACATCAACTACTTCAAGAGGGAATTGGGAGTCGATGGAATCATCTACGATAGGATTGGAGAGGTTAGTGTTTGATTAGAAGAGTGAAAGGTATGCGTGCCATAATGATGAAATGGACACATGCGCCAGAATTGTCGTCAGTTTAACGGCGCAAGGGTCGATTTTGCCACAATGGCGCAAATGTCTGTCATCTGTTCAGCAATGTCCTCATTCATTTTCGTCTTTTCCAATGAGCATCATCTAAATGGTGTTGTAATTGCAGGAAGAGCGTCGTCGTAATGTCTTCGTAGTGGAGAGAGAGAACAAGAGGGCACTCTTCATGGTAACATCTGGAGAGTCAACACCAGTGAGGACAGTCAGTCCTGAGAGGAAGGAAGACTCGTCATTCTCGGCTATTCTTGAGGAGGACATTCCCAAGGTACGAGACACATAGATTCATGTTTATATACTTAAACTGACTGTATCCATAACCCGGAACAGCTCAAAACTTAGGCCATGCTGGCCCGTCTGGGCTCTCTGAGAGACTAATGCACAACACTCGTGCCGTGGACTACCACGTGATGTTAGGAGATATCTTTATTTTTATACATAAATTAATAAGTTCTGCTCAGATGGACCTTGACGATGAGGAGGAGAAGCTGACGACTGCCACTTCTTCGTCGTCTTCTCTTTCACTGGACAAGACTCAGGCAGAATCTCCCCATTCGGTGGGCAAAGTTCCTTGTGCCACTCAATCATAGAATACTATTCCCCCCTGTTAGAATTACTCTTTACTTGAACAATGTTCTCATTCCCTTTTCCCCCATTCGTTGAAGGGGAAAGTACTGGTTATACGTTTTTGTACGCTTACCTTCGATGGAAGGACGAATTTGTCAGGATGGTTACTAATTGATATCGTCCCAATCTAGAATTGATTCCCTTTCGGGTTATTTGAAACTATATTAGGTTTCACTCAATTTTTAGATGATTTTTTAGATGTTCAATGGTTGAACACTGTTTGAGCTTATCCCAACTAGGCTAGGAACAAGTTGAACTGACGATTAGTGAATGACCGAAAGAGTAGTACTTTAACGGCTATTGTGAATGGTCTTGGATAGCAATACAGCAACATACCGTATACCTCTCAGATCGTTTAGTGTGCCTTTACATTTCATTGTTACCTTTCAGAGGTTATGATGCGCATTGGACTGAATGTATTTACTAGATTCGAAAAGTCCTATGAGTATCATCTGCCTCTAAAGATTTGGAAAATAGTATTTCATAAATTTATTCTGATCCAATCTGTGCGATATGTACAATAATCACGGGGGAATTGACACACTTTATGAGGTTTTCCGTCTTGTAATTGGGCACTATGTCATGGGAGGAAGAAGGTTCCTGAATTGTTTCTTTCTAAAATCAGTCATTTTTGCTACTGTGGTTGACAGTGTGAATACTTTATGGGGTATGTTTCATAGAGAGGATATCTCCAGATATATAGTAGCATTGATACATAACTAGTCAAAGAGTAGTCACAAAGTAGTCAAACTGCCAACCATATTTGGTACACTAAAGGTTGAAATGAAAGTGCTCACAGTGGGTGGGTATGGCGTCCTTGTATGTTCTCCTGAATACAACTTCATGCATACATTGAACGAATCCAAAGTCGAACGAGGGATCAGCATGCACGAATGACAATGGAGACTTCCTAAAGGGGATGATACAGTAATCCACATGATAGTTTCCACTCACACAGCCTCTTTTAGCATTTCCATTCCATAGATGCAATTTCCACGAGGTCCTCTTCTGTTTGTTCTACACGTGTCATTATTGGCAACTGTGGGCATAGAATCTGCTTCTTTTTCTATTGCCTCGATCGTTCCTCAAGTGCAAAACCTTACAGTATCCTTTTCCCTCGATTACCATCCGACAAAATGTAGTCGTATAGGGGTTCTTCAAAAGATCTCGTGATGAATATTGGTTGTCGTCTTGTGTGGAGCCATTTGGCAAGAGCAGATGAAACCTTCTTTTCTAATCGGGATCTGAACAGAAGCATCAAAAATCATATTGGTAGGAACACGAACTGTTTTTCATCATCCTTCATGTGAATGACTTCCAATCCAATCTTGACTGATGGTCCCAGTTGTGAGAGACGATGTGCTATGGCCTGCAGGGACTGAGTGGGCACCAATTCCTCCTGTTAACGGACTGTCAGACAAGACATGGGAAGGGACAACCTGTGTAATGACTGCATGTTCCCATGGATACCTTTCCAATGTATCGAAACAGTCTTTGTGACCTGAATGGGACAATGAATGGTGGATGCCGAGAGAATCACTTTGAAAGAGTTCCCGGGCATTCGACCCATCGTACTCCTTCGTTGGAACGATGACATTGGTCACACATCGTGAGAGGAGTCTAATCTGGAAGAGACGACGATGACGTCATTCAGAGAACATTCTTCACTTCTTCCTTGAACTCTTCTGTCGCGTTCTTATCTATAGTCAGACAGTAGAAATGCAGTGGGGAATACAGCATGGTTAGTACAGTCTCGGTGTAGTCGTAGTCCTACAACGACTGAAAGGTGATACGGTAGCTGGCTGTGGGACATGCCTTTGATACGTGACGAATGAAGACCACGTAGTGATGGACGAGGAGAAAATCGGGGACGTCAGTCTAATCAGGGTATGTTCAATCACGTTGTCAATTACAACTTCATACTGGTGAAAAACAAGTGCGCCAAGGACATTTGCGCCTTCATGATGACCACACGAGAATGGCGCATCTGTCCACTTCACCATTACGGCGCATTTGTCTTCCACCCATTCTTACTGGTAAGTATCGCCGTCTCTTGATGTCACTACATCTTTGGGTGGAGTTGGATTGACTATTGTTTGATACCACTCGATTCTGAATAATCCACCTGATAAAGAATGCAAATGAGACCTCACTTTGACATAATTGGCCAATGACCGCTTTTCGTGTCCTTCCCCAAGCAGGAAATCACATCCAATGTCCCCGTGGATCGGAGCTATCGGAGTGAAGATTTGCAAACTGCAAGAGAAGCATACGGTATTGATGAGATCAACACTAAGGGTGCAAAATTGATAAATTTGTCGTCATTCTTCTTGTCTCTGCCACTTTTAGACAACCGCGCTGTTGAGAAGAATGACGACAAATTTGCCGATTTGGAACCCCCTAATGAACACATCATGATTAACAAATACATCTTCGCTCTTTGATAAATGAGTTCACGGTGTGCAGCACTACAAGACACATTTGGTGAGTTTATTTTCACTACAAAACACTTCCGTTTTACGTACAGAGAGTTGGAGTATTGTGTACGCACATTAGCCTCACATGTCAGATGCTTATCTGCCCTTTTCCCTTCCTCCAATCCGGATAGGTTCACCCCATGGCAATCTGTTCAGTGTTCCCTCTAGCAAGATGGTACAAAGGACCGTCTCAACTGTCTATCGATCCAAAGTCTCCGTTGATCCTCTGTTTTGTTGCCTACTTTGGCCACTCGCCGAACACAGGGAGTGCCATTCCCACCAACAATTCATTCCCTTACAATTGATCTGGTGAGAACATTAGGCGCCTTCTTTCAACTCATTCAGCAATTGGAAGAGTAATCGATTCTACTGCCATTTGAGTGAAATGAGAGAACGCACAGCTTGATTGGGACACAAATGACGAATGAATGTTTAGACTGTCTGGCTGTTAAGGGATGGAAGCAGTTCAAGGACGAGTGATGAGACGAAATCTCGGAGAGGAGACTCATGCTAACACAAACGACAGATGCACAATTAGTCCATTTAGCGACAAATGCACAAAACTAAACCATTTTCTCAACCTTGGATAAGGAGTTTGTGAGAGTTGTACAAATGTGGTGCGTGCAACCGCCACTCCTCAACATGGAACAGACTCACTTGTAGAGAACGAATACGACAAAGGCAATGAAGAGTCCAGTGAATAGGAGAAGGGGAATGCAGATACAGAGGAGACGAGGAAGGGAGATTCCATTGAAGGGAGAGGTCATGGAATCACATCAGGAGTCACACGATAGACTCTACAACAAGGAGTGAACATAAGAGAACGAGAATGCAACCCGTCTCCCCTCCCATCGAGAGTTCTTCTTCTCGTGTTAAATCACAAGTATTACTCGTTTGCCATTCAAGTTCACGCACCAAAACAAATATATATTTCAATGAACAAACAATACAAAATGTACGGTTATTGAGATGGAAGAGAACACAAAACACAGTAAAGAGTGGTCAGTTAGATAAAAACTGACGTGCGGAAGGAATGTGAAGGGGAGAAAAACAAGAAGAATCCTGTAGAAAGTGAAGGACGATCGATGAAGGGCGAAGAGGATAAGAGATTACTTCCTATTGAGGAACACCTTGTAGGCAATGAATGAGAGAAGAACAACAGAAGGAATGAGAAGGGTGGAGAGTGAGAAGGAAGAAGGATGAGGAGAGGGAGGAGGAGAGGGAGGAGGAGAGGATGAAAGGGCAGATGAGAGTCTGGAGGAGGCAGTGGAAAGGGAGTGACAACGATCAGAAAGAGATTCCATCAGGGACTCAACGTGTCCAATGTTGCGACCATCCTGAAATCAATGTACTCGCTAAATGACTCTTTTTCATCCTAATTGAAACAGCCAATCAATCAAATGGGCATTTCGAAAGAAAACATCAGACAATTAAGACAATCTTACTCGAAATCCCAGTTTCTCCGCCTTTCCATCTGCATGGGCCTTTCGTACTGTATTCCTGAGAAAAGTATAGTTTGGGACCGCAAACGATATTTTTTTCAAAATGGTCCAATCGGGTACAAATTTGGCTCAGATGTAGATCAAGTGTGTAAAAGTCAATATCCAAAAAATCATATCGATACTGTATAGTTGCTGAATAATTGAATGTGCAAAACATACTCAATGTGCACAATTTCTTTGTTCATAATTAGAAGATGCATGTTGAGATTGGCGAGAAACGAAGACAATCTAAATGATTGCGTTTAGAACAACGAGTATTTTGCAGGAAAACCTGATAAGGGAGAGGTCCTGCAGGTTTCCGTCAGAAGGACTCCATCCCAGGCCATCAAAGATGGAAGAAGGATCCCAGGGAGCAACAATATCTGCCTAGAATATGCAGAAATCTAAAAGTAAATTATAAGATTCACTTGCCAGAAGACGATCCTTCATTTCATCAGGCACAGTCACGTTTTCTTTTGGTTGTCGAGCGGCAATGAAGGAGACTGGCTTCATATTTTGTTCGAAGCAGCATTCCTCTTCAAAAACCTCAAGAAGGAAGAGTGAATTGATGAATGGAAGAGTGAATGACCTCATCATCAACAGTGGAAGACTCGTTGCCAGCCTGATCGAGGGAGGTTGGAGTGAACGGCAATGGAGAAGCTGTGGGAGACGAACCATTCACCAGCACGTTCGGCTCGCCCAGACTGATAAAAATACATAGAGGTAAGGAATATAATGTGAGATATAGAGTCTCCAGCTCATGGCAAAGCTTTTTAAAAAGCTTTATTCAGACTGATAACATTCGAAGAAGAAAAACTTAGCTAACCTCGATGAATTGACAGTGCTAGGCTTCGGAGCAAAATATAGAACACGGTCGTCTTCCTCATCACTCGATATTCCAATCATTTCAGACACTATCACTGCAGAAAAACCACAAGAAGTTTGTCAAGAACAAGCTGGAAAGAGAGACAATAATTCAATCGATGAGCAATTGTCGACAGTATGATGAATTGCAAACTGATTACAGTACGACGTATCACGAACTAACACTTTTCACTCTGACCAGTAGAACTGATTGCTGATGAAATGATGAAGCGCAATAAATCTACACTAGAAAATAATCTAAACACGCGTTTGTAAACAGTCTTTACCTCAAAGCTGACATTGAAATTAAAATAAATAAAATTACTTGGCTGACACAACGAACTGTTACTGACCCAACAAACTGCAGCAGCACACTACAAACTACAAGTTTCGAAAGGCTTCGTATTTCACTTTTTCTGTCTTTTTTTCGTTTTGTGCTCCTCTATTTGAGTATTTTCTTCCGTTTTCCTTGTCAACGTATCTTTGAGGATGAGCGCCTCTCCTCGAGCCCTTTCAGAGGATGGAGAAGCATCCGATTCAGCGGGAGAAAACGTTGTAGTTGTCAATTCTTCTGAATCCCCTGCCCGTTCTGTTACAAGAGAAGTAAGTGAGAGAAGTGAGAGAAGCGAAGATAAGGAGGATAAGAAGAAAGAAAGGAAGAAGAAGCACAAGCACCGGCACGACAAAGATTCAGAAGGTAAACTTTCACGTTCGTTTCAAAAACTTAATTGATTCAAAGTTCAATATTATCTTGTATTTGTTGTAATTTCTTCGCTTTTAGTTGAAGCCGGCACTTCAGGGGACGAAGAGGAACGGTTGAGACGAAGGCTGATTGAGAAGAAAGAGAAGGAAGACAAGAAGAAACATCGAAGGACGAGCGCGGGAGATGAAGAGGATGAATTGTTCACCATTCAACCTGGAGATCAGGTACACAATTATTTACAGTATTTTTCATGGTTTTATTTGTCTTTTTTACAGAAGCGTGCCAAAGACAAGGAAAAAGAGCGAGAACGGGAGAAGGAAAGAGATAAGCGAGAAGAACGGGATGAAAGAAGACCTGAAAGAACTGTATCTGAAAGGGACAGAAGGGATCCTCCGAAGAGCTTTCATGGTTGTTCTGTTGTTAGTCTAGAATGCAATGGTTTATTTGTAGATCGACGTGACGACCGTCGAAGAGATGATAAGTGGAATCGACCAGATCCACGTGATCGATGGAGGGATGACAGAAGAGGACCTCCACCTGGAAGGGATCAACGAGTAGATCCAAGAGATATCAAGAAAAGAGTGTATGTTTTATTATTTATTCATTCTTCTTACATCAATAATGATGTGACAGCAAGTGGATTAACGGGATTACGACCCTTGCGCACAAACACATTTCTTTGTATAACTTTTTCTAATGAATAGTTTTTTCTAGCGTCAACAGTAGAAATATTCGTCTCCTTGAGATGATTATTTTTCACGATTGGGACTTTTTGTATCTGTTGAATGAAAAAGGTATGGCGCATTGTGCACAAGTGCCATAATCCCTAAACAACTTTAGACTGATATGTATACACGCTTTCACTATTTGATTTATTATATCCACCATTTCAGTCGTTCTCGATCTCGTTCGCGTTCTTCTGAGGTCAAGAAGAGGGAAAAGAGGGACGATGAGAAGAGAGATCGTGACAGGAAGAGAGGAGATGATAGGGACAAGGAAAGGAAAGATAAGGGAAAAGAGAAGGAGAAAGAAAAGGAACACAAAGGTAATTTTGAGTAATATTTTTCCCCCTTTAAACGACTATTTTCAGTTTCGAAAGAAACGGAGAAGGTGGAGGTTCAGAAGTCAGAAGAAGAGATAACAAAAGTGACAGTGGAAATGGAAGTGGTCGAAACCATTTCAGTACACGTTGAAGAAATGGAAGCAGATGGTGATATCATTGTGGTTCCACCCTGGATGAAGTATGTTTCAGTCTCAACAACTCCTGAACCTCCTGTTGTTTCTCAATCAGAGAAGATCAAGAAGTATTCCAAGTTTGAGAGTAGTCCAGAGAGCGACGTCATCCAAGATTCTCCTTTTCATTCTGAATATTCTGATCATGAAGGTATGTGCATTTCTCATCATCAAAAACTATCCGTTTTGATTTAGTTCACGTTTGGATTCATTTAATTCAGAGCCAATTGAAGAGGAACTGGAAGAGGATGAGCCATTGGAAGAATCTGTCGATCTCAGTGAAATTCCATTCGAAGAATTGACTGATGAACAGAAAGCGAGGGTTGGTTACATTGATTGTCTCTTCCCTCTTCTCATTTTTCCCTTTCAGTTATCTCCTGATTCTCGTTCTCGTGCAGAGAAGGAATGGCAACAGATGCTGGTCTCTCAATTGCCCGTCTATTTTCCAGGCATGTGTCCATTCTATCGACATGACATTTTCTTGTTCATAACAGGTATCAATGGGTGCAGGAATGTAATAGAATTCGACTGCCTCAATCGGATTGAGGAGGGCACATTCGGTGTTGTCTACAGAGCAAAGGATAAGAGGACTGGTGAGATGAATTGGGGTTCTACAGTATACTCAGTTTGTGATTACAGATGAAGTGGTAGCACTGAAGAGATTGAAGATGGAGAAGGAGAAGGAAGGATTCCCCATTACTTCATTGAGAGAAGTCAATATGCTCCTCAAGGCAGGAGGACACGAGAATGTTGTCAATGTAAGTCACCCTCATTAGGCTTTCTATATCGGTAATAAAGTGCATTTCTCATTCGTCTTATCTCAGAGGAGCGGTTGTCTCTGCGCTTGATAAGCAACCGCTTCTAGTGGATTAGCCGAATGAGAAATGCACTTTGCTACCGATTTAGAAACCCTAATTCTTATTTGGTTCTACCATTCATTGTTCTCTTTTGTAGGTAAAAGAGATCGTGATAGGATCGAACATGGACAAGATCTTTCTTGTAATGGAATTTGTGGAACACGATATGAAGAGTCTTATGGAGACAATGCACAGAAGTGGAAAGAAGTTCACTATTGGTGAGAAATATTATAGATCGGGTTTATGAACCAGTAGTAAAGCGCATTTTTTGTTCGTCTAGTGCGTTGTCTACTGAACGACGAGACAACCTCTCAGCGGAAAATTAGGCGAAATGAGAAATGCATTTTGCAACCGATTCAGAAACCCTAATAAGATACTCGAATGGAATGAATGAATGAGTCTTGTTCCTTTCAGGAGAAGTGAAGACACTCACAATGCAATTGTTGTCTGGAATGAAACATCTTCATGATTTGTGGATTCTACACAGAGATCTCAAAACGAGTAATCTCCTTCTTTCACATAAGAGTGTACTCAAGGTATGGTCATCTGTACTCATCCTCTCTTAATCATTCCATTCAGATTGGCGATTTCGGTCTCGCTCGTGAATACGGAGAACCACTGAAGGAGTACACTCAAGTCGTTGTCACTCTATGGTACAGAAGTCCGGAACTTCTTCTCGGAATCAAGGTGGGTAAATGGAACAGTAGTTACTGTAGTATATTTTCCGCTGTAGGGGAACAGTAGTCGAGGTAATATAGCACGGTAGTACCCTACAGTAAGTACCGGTAAATGTATTGAAGTGTAACTACGCGTATCTGTTTCAGAGGTACTCAACAGCAGTTGACATGTGGTCCGTGGGCTGTATCATGGCTGAATTCCTTCTTCTCAAGCCACTATTTCCTGGAAGGGGAGAAGCGGACCAAGTGAACAAGATTTTCACGGTATGAAGGCTACTCTCTTTTCTCATTATCTTCTAACTTCTTTCAGGAATTGGGAACACCTAACGAGAAAGTGTGGCCTGGATATAATTCTCTTCCAGGGCCCAAGCAGGTTTGTGTCTTTTTGTTTGTCTGTAGTTTTAAAACTTAGGCAGCTTAGGTCAGGTCTGATTTCTGCAGCATATTTGTTGTCTTGTGCTGTATTGCAATGTATTTTAAAATGGAACAAAAGCTATCTGCTTTGTTACCCTAACTTATTTTTGGCCACTATCCGCTTCTTTCCCACGAATTAAGATGTATTTGTTTGAAATGAGTTTTTTGATTGACATCTTTTGTAGGTGGCATTCGTGCAGCACGACTACAACCAATTACGAAAGAAGTTCCCTGCCAATATGCTACACGAGACAGGATTCAGACTATTGCAGAAGTAAGAGAGTTGTAGATGGAACGAGAGAATACAGTAGCTCCTTTCAGACTCCTGATGTACGATCCAGAGAAACGGATATCTGCATCGGATGCACTCGAGAATGACTGGTTTATTGTGAGTTCGATCTATTTTGCTGTTTTTTCCTGTAAAATTACAAGAGTAACCATTAATGACCATTGCAGGAGGATCCTCAACCTACAGCTCGTGAAATGTTCCCCACCTGGCCAGCCAAGTCTGAATTGAACAAGAAGCCCCCAGTGGATCATGCCAAGAAGGCAGCACAAACAGCTGCAGCTGCTCCTCTTCCGGTACGGTGCTTAGGAATACTGTAGGACACTCTTCATTTCAGAACATCTCTGCATCTCACGCGAAGCTATTGACGGAGATGAAAGTTCGTTTGGATCAGGCTCCTCCACAGGAATTCTCTCTTAAGTTCTGATATAATTAAGTGCGTTTGAATGTTTCAAATTTGTAATGGCAACTTTTCACTAATTATATCAGTGCTAAAATTGTTGACATGTATGGATCTACGTAAAACAATTACTTGAATCACGTTTATCCGCTTTGGTGTACGTTATTGACATGAAAGAAGGGATGAAGGTAGAATCCTGGGCATTCATTACAAAATGGGACGTTGTTGAACTAAAATTGGGGGAAAAGACTCGCAAAATGTTTCAAGGCAATCTTTCTTTTCTTACATTGCATGAGAATAACACTAAAAAATGCACATAAGAAGTGACAGCACAACCTGGAAAGAATAAAAAATGGGAGAAGGGCATAGTTCAAAAAGTCATGCGGGGAGGGTCGGAGTGGGGTTGGGTACAAACATTTTTCAGAGTCAATGTGGGGTTGGGTTCATTAAATAGCTGTTACGGTCACCCAGCGCGGGGTTGGGTGCAGCCGATTTTTGGGGTCAAAGCGGGGTTGGGTACGCGGTTTTCGGGGTGGTATTTGAACTATGGAGAAGGGAATCAAACAGAATCAAATTGTGTGACAATCATAATAATCTGCACATACGCATTATCACGCGTCTCAAACGCCACCCAAATAAATACTCCAGTATCTCAAGCTATTTAAAAATGAAAACATGCGTACAAAATACGAGGCAATAACATACACGGCACATTTGTAGCACAATATTTTGGGAAAACTCTTATCACAGTCATGTAAAGGAGAATTATTATGAATAAGTGGTGACCTGGATTGGACTTTGAAGATGAATGCAGTCATTTGAGAGTTTAGAGGGAAGTGGAAATGACAGATGTCAGTCCATGGACAAGGACTGTAGGAGGAAGGTTGTTCGAGAGAATCCTCAATCGATCGAGATATCTGAACGAGTTAAGGAGGGAATGTCAGGGGGTTACGGTAGACACTCACCTTTCAGACTCATCCTCTGGTGGTGCAGGAAGAGAGAGGAAACAGAGGGCTGCATCACTACTGTACTGTCGAACCATGTCATTGAAGGCACGAACATACGTCGGAGACAATTCACCCCTGAATGAATTGATTTGGGGATTGGAAAAGCAATTGAACATTTGATTGAGCACCGAATTGGGGATATTACCGTAATCATGTGGTATCGATTTCTCACCTCGATTCATTGGGTGCATGACACACAACATGGTCCCATGGGACAACCACTGACTCTGCCTGGATACGAAGAGTGTCCAAGACATTCTTCAACTGCTTCTCCCTTCTATGCATGTCCTGAAGGGAAGAGGAGGTATTACTGTATTCATGTGACAAGTACCGTACCTGGAGGGAGTTGACACAGATGAAGACTCTCAATCTGCACGAAGATCTCCATCTGGCAGACATTGAGAGAATACACGCGAGTTGGAGGAGGAAGAGGGAACTGAATGCAACACTCCATTCTCATTACTCGCATCATCATTCAATTCATAGTTCCAAAGGTATCATTCTTACAATTAGCGACTTCGCATTACCTTTATTTGATTCCATTACGCATCATCTCATCAACTATGATTCCACTATATACTCAATCTGACTAACAATAAGACAACAAGTACCTGTTATCCCATCCCAATCCAGTCTCTGCTGGCTTCTGCAGATCAACAGGCCACACATCGATGCATCTCCGTTGTCCTCCCCATCCACGCTGCATTGCGTCCTGTAACGAAGTTCTGGTTACTGTATGTTATCATCAATTAGTGCACCTTGTCCAGTTTGTGCATGTGACGGGCGATGCAGAGATTCTTGTTCATGTGAAGGACATCTCTGAGTGAAGACACGTATTCCTCTGCAGACAGTCGTTCCATTGTACCGTCCAACTCCTGCAACGACTTCTTGTCTACCGCAATCCTTTCGTTGAGCACATACCCTCGGCATGTAATCTGATGCAGTGAAGTACTCGACCACCTCGGCCCTTTCGATCTTGCACTTTCTAGAAAATCAAATCAAATCAAATCAAATGCAAAGATGCCTGCATTCGCAATTTTTGTTAATCGTAAAATCTAGCGATTGGCGTGAAATTAAAATAGGGTTGAATAAAAAAGCCAACCTAAGATCCTTCAGCAATTTGCTCGTATTGAGCGTCGTCTCTCCAGGCTTTTCTTCATACATTCCCATGACTACCGTATTCGGCTTCATCGCTCCAAGACCAGACAACCGGATCAACTGAACGGGAACAGTCCACCGTAATCTGACTACAGTATCCTCCTTACCTGTTGTATTCCTTGTCGCACATTGTCTGCCATGGTCACTTCCACAAATGCCTTCAGTTTGAGGTAGTCAACAAGGGTCAGCCAGTATGCGGAGACCTGAAAGGGATAGACTAGTACTCAATGACAGTACAGGAAGATGATTACAGTATTGTTATGATAAGATTGTGCACAATTATTGAGTTCTCCAATCAAATTATGCAGGGCTCGCTACACAAAAGAAATGAGACTGGTAGTTTAGAGTTAATCTAAGGCTACCCTTGGTCCCCAGATCCTATGCTCTGGTACGGATAGAAATCGTAAACCACAGTCAAATTCGAGATCGACAAAATCTTTCCAGAGCAGAGCTGTTTACTGACCTGTTGTAGAGGATCGACTCCTCTTCCATCCTGGTCCATTTCTCCCTTCTTCACATGTCCAATCACATACAATCCACTCTTCTTCAGATCATTCACAAAGTCCATTAGATTGCACGCAGAGGCAGGACGAGAGACGAGAAGGAGAATCTACAGTGATTACACTCATATTGTCAGTGATATTGTCATTCTCAGTCACAATTGTCAGTGAAAATTGGTCACAAATCAAATTAATTCCAAATAATGTGCTATGAGATCTAACAATGAATTAATTTCAATCTTCTCACCTGTGGTCTCCAATATTTGACGTGTTCCTTGCGAGAATCGAGTAGAAGAAGATACTTCCTCACTTGGTGGTAGATGAGGGCTTGAGAGATGGAACCCCATGAACCAGCGGGAGCCTACAAAGAACAACAACATGATGGTGTACAGTAGGTAATTGGGCATTATTCTAAGTTATCAGAAAAATAAAAAATTAACAATAAATTAATAGTGAGGTTACTGTACTTGATAGTGCAGGATGATTATGAGAATGAGTAGTACGAGTACAGAGATTGCACTCATTGATGCATCTATCACAAGCATCATTGTGCCCGTACAGAATACTCCAAGGGCACACGTCTGGGCAGAGAAGAACTTGAACGTCGGTCTGAAGGGGGAGAGTTGCATGAGAGAAGAGACAAACGGAATTGGAACAGTATACTATAGTAACCTACAGTAGGTTACTGTAGGATAAGCAGAAATTACCTGAAGTTGGGAGCAGATGTCAATTCGAGTGCGAGTGTGGCCACATTGACTCCCATGTATGAGAGAAGGAAGAAGATTGAAGTCAACTTGGCAATCTTGTTCATTGCGCCAATGAGGAGAACCAACTGAAAGAAGGAATCTATCACTTTTTAAGCCAGATGACGAAGAATGGGCGTAAGACAAGAGAGCCATGGACATATGCGCCATAATTGTGAAATTAAGACGCATTTTGCCCAAGGATCGAGGAGGGGCGGTCAAGAAAATTCAAAAAGTAGCTAGGACCATGAAAATTGGTGGGTATGCACCCCTAGGGACCATAAGTGATCCACATCCGTGAGAACCGGATCCGGACCTAATTGACGGTTCCGGACCCGGATTCATTTCGAAAGTTTGGATGATCATAACTTCGTTCAAAGTGAAGCAACAGGGCTAGCGACACCATTTTCTTGCTCCTCGTGATGAGATCTGCAAAAATGGTCTCCAGAGTCGAGTTCGTAACTCTACTCCTAAGCCATTTTCCAGAGAATGGTTTGCAAATAATCGATATTTCCTCCACATGAGCGTAAGAGTGGGGTGACTACACACCCCTCAGTTTATCACCCACAGCTCAGGAGACTTGTCGGACACTATAGAACATCAAATTTCTCTGCCACTTCTTCTGCATAAAAGTTTTCGTCTGACTGACACACTTCCTGTAGTGTCCATCAACGGCATTTACGTAGCCATAACTTCGTTCAAAGTGAAGCTACGAGGCTGGCAGACCCATATTCTTAATCTGCGCGAAGAGAGCTACAAATCTCTTTCAACGGTTATTTTTATCCAAGCCATCCAAGGATGAAATTATTGAATATTATTAAAAAGGTGAAATTTCACATTATATTCTTATGAATAGTGGTCATAATTGCCTATGTAATGTCCACGTTTTTATTTATCAGGATTAATTTCCTTGAAATTCTCTACAAGATAAGATGTTGAAAGTTTCAAAAAATCGGACTACCCTAGTGAGACAAGGCCCGAAATGGTGGGCATCACCCCAAATTTGGGTGCAGAGCTGGCTTGTTCCAGCGAAACTTAGCGCTGTTGACATGCGTAGCTGTAAGACCTAGTTTTTCTTGCTCTACCCGATGGTGGGTGTTGGCCATGCTATATGAAATTGAATGCCCGGATGGTCATTTTTCCCATTTTTCACACCATGTATCCCGGGTCATGGTGAAAATGACCTGGCCAACACCCACCATCGGGTAGAGCAAGAAAAACTAGGTCTTACAGCTACGCATGTCAACAGCGCCAAGTTTCGCTGGAACAAGCCAGCTCTGCACCCAAATTTGGGGTGATGCCCACCATTTCGGGCCTTGTCTCACTAGGGTAGTCCGATTTTTTGAAACTTTCAACATCTTATCTTGTAGAGGATTTCAAGGAAATTAATCCTGATAAATAAAAACGTGGACATTACATAGGCAATTATGACCACTATTCATAAGAATACAATGTGAAATTTCACCTTTTTAATAACATTCAATAATTTCAGCCTTGGATGGCTTGGCTAAAAATAACCGTTGCAATAGATTTGTAGCTCTCTTCGCGCAGATTAAGAATCTGGGTCTGCCAGCCTCGTAGCTTCACTTTGAACGAAGTTATGGCTACGTAAATGTCGTTGATGGACACTACGGGAAGTGTGTCAGTCAGACGAAAACTTTTATGCAGAAAAAGTGGCAGAGAAATTTGGTGTTCTATAGTGTCCGACAAGTCTCCTGAGCTGTGGGTGATAAACTGAGGGGTGTGTAGTCACCCCACTCTTACGCTCATGTGGAGGAAATATCGATTTTTTGCAAACCATTCTCTGGAAAATGGCTTAGGAGTAGAGTTACGAACTCAACTCCGGGGACCATTTTTGCAGATCTCATCACGAGGAGCAAGAAAATGGTGTCGCTAGCCCTGTAGCTTCACTTTGAACGAAGTGATGATCATCCGAACTTTCGAAGTGAATCCGGGTCTGGAACCGTCAATTAGGTCCGGATCCGGTTCTCACGGATGTGGATCACTTACGGTCCCTAGGGGTGCATACCCACCAATTTGCATGGTCCTAGCTACATTTTGAATTTTCTTGACCGCCCCTAGTGGAGGGGTCCTCGATGGGAGCACAGAATACGTCTTAACATCTGAGCCACGCATTTATGGCGCAAAAATCCATGTCGCATTTGTATTTCACCCCGAAGTACATTTTATGAGATGAAAGAATCAATAAAAGACTCACCACTACAGCCAACCATGAGATGAGCACCGATACAACTGGATTGGCATTTCCCACCTATCAATGAGAGTACTGTATACATGGAAGAGGGAATGGATACTGTACCTCAATGGAAGCAGGTCTGAGTAGAATTCCAAATAGTTTGTCATGTGCGAGTCTTGATAGAACACGAGACGATCCAATGAGATTACTCATAGAGGAGAATAGAGTAGTTGACATGATTCCAATTAGAATTGGCCATCGAGAGAAGTTTGTGTCCATCATTACCTACAACACAATGAGTGGTTGTTGTCATTCAACCAGTCATATTCGATAAAGTTCCCCAACATGTTGTCACATCATTTTTGATGTAAGATAAATAAATAAATAAAAATGCGACTACTGACCGTGTAATCATTCTGCAGCAAATTTCTAGTTCCCGTTGCTGCAGTGAAGAATGCAGTGACTACATAGACAACCAAAGTAGTGAGGACTGCCTGATAATGAGGAGAATGAGTTCATCTATTACACGCCTTCAGCACACCTGTACAGTTCCCCTCGGAATGGACACAGAAGGTCTCGCCAGTTCTCCTGACATGTTCGCCCCAGCCATAAGACCTGACATGCGATTACAGTAACCTTGACAATCAGAAGCGGCAACTAACCAGTGACTCCGGAGAAGATAATTGCAAACATGAGGGCAAAGTCAGTGGGCTTCTCAGTTGTGTAGTCCATCGTGTAATTGCTTCCCATGTTCTCTCCAAGAGTCGAGAAACTGAAGTGATAATGATCATACACTCAAAGGAACATCATCTACAGCAACCGATACGGAAATGATAGAAGAGTCACTAACCTGAATCCAGTGTATCTTTCAGTGATGTTTAGGGTAAAGTCAGGAACAAGCGAAGATTCTGGATCGGATGAATTCGACGGAACCAAATACGCCCGAGTATTCGCCTACAATGAACAATGGCATTGTTTGTATTGAGATTACGAGTTGCTCACTTTTGGTATGGGAACATCGAATGGAGCGACGAAGAGAACGGAAAAGATGAAAGTTGAATAACAGACTGAGATCACTGAAAGAGGAATGAGATGAGAGGAGTGAACACACAACGGGAACTGACCAATGAAAGTGATAAGGGCAGTTTTGGCAAAGATTCCTGCACCAAGAAGACTCAGAATGAGTAGAACAATGGATACTGCCACGCAATACGCGAATTTGGCAAAGGGAGAATCGGGAATCTCTGGATTGATATGTTATTGTCGGGAAAGTAAACAATGAGTGTGACTGAGTGGGAAGGTGCCATTTTCTAACGGCTGTTTCGGAACTGCCCATTTTGGAACTTTTTTGTTCTGCTTACAATTGCATAAAAGTTTCAAAATGGTCAGTTCAAAAACGGTCGCTAGAAAATGTCACCTTCTCGACAGAGTAGCTTGATACCAATCAATCAATCTTCTCATATAAGACACTCACGTCCTTCTCCAAAGTTCTGCATGAGAGCCTCTGTGAATCCAGAAATGTACAGAGCACACGAGAAAACATTTGCAGTGAAGAAAAGAACGCCTATGGCGCCTCCAAACTCCGGACCGAGGGAACGTGAAATCATGTCTGAAAGGGACTAATACTATGGATGCTGTATGAATTAAGATCTAATGACTAACAGAATGAAGGATACTCACAATACACTCCTCCTCCTTCGATGGCTCCATTCGAAGAGATCGCACAGAGGGAAAGAACCTTAAGCAGCTCATTCAACCACTTGACTTTTGTTTATATTCGAGCTCAAAGTGCCAAACAAATGTGGCAATTCTCTCGTCAAAGAAACCATGAAAATGTCTCACAGTGAGTAGAACAATGGCGTATGCAAGTAGCAATTGAAGAACAGTCATCAGAAATCCCAATTGTCCCACAACGAAACCTGCACATCAAAAAGTATCCTCCACTGAAGAACAACCACTTGCACCAACCCATTCGGAGAAAGAGAAGAACACTGAACATGGAGAGGGCAACAGGGGCGAAGACTCCAGATACTGTAGTGAGGCCATTCGGACGGGCCATGTTACAATCCACACCTGCAACAGAATTCATGACCATTTGATGGGTGAAAGATACTAACTCCATACTGGTGAAATGGACAGGTGCGGAATTATTCTTTGAATTCTGAGGGCGCATCTGTCCATTTCAACCTTATTCAGTGACTACATTATTCAACATTATTCAGTGAAGTGAATGATATTCACCCTATTCGTTGCTAGCTGGAATCAACTAACAGTGCGAATAAACAATTGATTGATCCAACGAAAAGTATAAACTGACTGGGAGCATCATGTCCTATGGGAGACTGCATTCCATTCGGTTCCATTCCAACACCAGACTCCTCATCTGAAGGAAGAAGGCATTCAGAAGAGACACATTGAGTCACACTGTCAGAGTAGAGAGGATAGGCAGAGGGAAGAGGGGAGGGAGTAAAGCAAGCAGTGAGTACTATCCAGTCAAACTATTTCATGCACAACCTTTACCTCAACTTTCTTCTTCTTCTTCCTGGATTCATTTTCCATTCTTTCCATTCTTCTTCAATTTGCATTGTATCTTGTGAAAGATTGTCGTGAGTGGCAGATAGTGATAAGCGCTTCCCCATTCTCTTCTCCCTCTTACTCATTTCCCTCGAGGGGCTTGCATCGCATGGGACAATTTATGATTTCGCAAGCTGGAATCCATGGCAGCAATTGAGTGTGGATGTCTCTTATGAAATGTGCAATTTAAGAAATGGCTGAAGCGGATTAGGGATGAAGCAGAGAAGAGGTGGGATAAGATGTGCAGTGAGTAAGAGAAGAAGAAGAGGGCACCTCCAATGATAAACTCGTCGACACCCGCGACGCAGACACTCCTCGTGGTGGGGTTAGTTGAGGAGGAATGATCAGGAGATGGAGAAGTGGAAGAAGACGAAGGATGTTGAGAAGGAGGAATGTATGAAGATGAAGAGAAGTCATGAGAAGCATCTGAGAGCATAGAGAACACTATGAGGCCACACTCTTAGTCATTCGGTCAGTCATGCAGCAATTAGGCCCTTTCCCCCAATAGTGTAAGCAGTATGAAAGGAACGGACACGGCAGAAATCTGACCCATTCGAACACCCACCGGAATCGCCATCAAATACTGTACGGCGCCCTTCAATTCGTTCTGTTTTAGTGGCCAATGCCGTTATTGTTTCAGTGTTAGTGACAGCCGTGGAAATCTGGGAGGAGGGAAAATGACGTACCTGTAGGAGTGTCGACGAAGAGATCGTTGACTATTCCACCATACGAAGTGGCTCCTCCTGCCAGAGGAAGACGTCCATTCCCCGTAACTTCCATCCACAAAGGACGGGAAGTCTGTCTACAAAGAGATTACTATTGGGCATTCCAACTAGGATTTCGCTATCAGTGATTTTAGTGCAATTGTCATTCGCCAAATCTCCGCGAAGAAGTTGTCAATCAAATGACAGACAACCGCACCGTGAAGATTTGACGAATAACAATTGTACTAAAATCACTGATAGCGATATCCTAATTCCAACACAATCAAAGTACAGTTCGCGTGGGAGTAGCGCACTCCACGTGTAAACTATCAACTATTACGCATCAATAAATTCATATTAATCATTAAAGCCAACCAATTCTGCTGTTGCCAAGGTTGTCTGTCGGCAAGAGAGGGAAACAACGCCAAAAACGCCCAACGAGACCAAACCACCAAATTGGGGCACGAGAGAGAGAAGGCCAAAATGCACCCGTCTGCAATACTCTGTTCCGTTCTCTCGTCCGATTGCGGTGCGGTCCACTAAAGAGAGTAGTCTCTGGTCGCGAGACAGCTGAGAGTGAGAGAGAGAGCATCTGAGCGTGCTTTGCAAGGAAGAAGAACTAGCCTGGAGGGTGCACGATTAGCACTCTCCTCTACTCTACTAACCCCTTCTGAATCTCTCCTTCTCTTATAAGATGGGATAGTTGAGAGACGAAGCCTAGTCCAGTCAACAGATACTGCCACCCATTTTGGTTGTAAGAAAGTGCACTTTGCAAGTACATCGACCACTCCCACCCTGCCCTCCCCCCGCCCTTCCTTGGTCCAGTCTGCCAGTCTATTACCTTGCATCATTCATCAATTCATCCCCTTTGATTGTTGTTGGGGGGGGGGGGAAGCCATTGAGTGAGCAGTTAGTCCTCCCTCCCATCTGTATACCTTCCCCTTCTCTTTCATCCTCTTTCTTCCTCTGGAACACCACGTGGTTGTTCCCCCAATTGAGTGAACAATCGATGTTCTCATCTGCATCCACTGGTCAGCTGTATTTCTCATACATTGTCTCCTCTCTCCTCTCTCATGAGACACTCTCCATCCTTTCGTATGAGATCGATACTTGTCCTCTTGAGGTGAGTCCATCCTCGACTCATGTACTGGAAGGATGTCATCTTCGACACTCGTTGAGACGGTTAACATCAATCTGGAGGACTTCTCAGACACATTCCTCACCTGTTCAACGTGTCTCTACGTCTTCGATGAGGTCAGATGACTCTTTGCATTCGATTAACAGACAAAGGATGCAGGATGAGCGAAAGGCCAAGCTTCTGCCCTGTTCCCACTCAGTGTGTCTCTCATGTCTAGAGCAGTTGGCAGCCCTCCCTCAGGTATCAAATTGCACTCTCATGGGTGGTAATCGACCCCTTTGACCCCTTTGTAGAATGCGCAACGAGGCATGGTTCGATGTCCTCTGTGTAGAGAGGAGTGCATTCTACCCGGAGGAGGCATTCCTGCCCTTCCTGCTTCCTTCCTCATTAATCAACTGAGGGACGTCTTAAGGAGACAGAGAAGAGACGTCGTCCCTTCCTGTAGTCTACATCCATCAGAAGGATTACTGTACTGCGAATCGTGCGACCACGTATTCTGTCCAAACTGCGACCAGATCAAGTAAGAGCTTCTTCAAGGGTTTCAAAAGGCAATGTTCGTTTCATCCACTTTCCATCTGGTACTCATATGACATACATGAGGAACTCCTACAAGGAACTGCCTCTGCAGATTTCCATTCTCCGTGGAGACCTTTACCTTTACTCACAAGAGTATCTCCACGAACATGCCCGCTTTGAAACCTTAGTTTCATCCATGAGGAATCAACTATCACCAAATGACGTCATTACAGCAAAAAGTGTGTGCTGGAGCAGCACACAGTGATCGCATTCTCCCTTGCCCTCAAGAGAATGTCTGAGATTGCCCAATTCCGAACACAAGGAAGACTCTCCTCTCTCCATAGGGCCACGTCCAATGTCAACACGGAAATTGCCCTTCTGGATCAGAATGTGGATAAGATCGTTGATCAAATCAACGCCACTTTCCAGGTGAGAAGTGAAGTGGACTGTGTTGATTTTGTCTTCTTCCATTGCAGGAAGTGAGTCACGTTGTTGAGAGTAGAAGAAGGGAACTAATAGAAATGGTAAGAGTGAGACGAGATGAGAAGAGGAAGGTACTCAGGGATCAATTGGAAGCTATTGATGATGAGAAGAAACAATTAGAGAAGGTCAGTACTCCATCCTACTCCCCCTTGTCCTCAACCCAAATGGTACAGGAACTGGAGTCATGTCAAGTTCAAGTTCGAGATGTCGCTCGTCGTATCAAACGAACTCATGTCTCTGATGCACGATTAATGGAACCAAAGGAGAATGCATTCCTTCGTCTGAACACTGACTCCCAACAACTACTCCTGGACATTGAGAGATGCCTCAATGGATACGGTACTCTCAGTGCATCAACAACCTTTCCTGGAGAGTGTACGGTAAGCAATGATTCATCCCTTTCACTCCTCATTCCGATGACTCCAGCTCGAACTCCTCGAGAAGGCCTGTGTACATACAAACACCAACGTGGTTCTGAAGACACGTGATGTTGATGGGAGAAGGAGATCGAGTGGAGGAGACCCAGTTGATGCATATCTGGAGAAGGAAGGAGGAACCAAGGCTGCAGTTACTGTCACTGACAACAATGATGGCACCTATCTCCTCTTGTTCAGGTACACTCATTGTCCATTCTGGTTAATCTTCCCCCTCTTATAGAGTGACTGATTCTGGAGATTACACTCTGCACGTGAGCATCTTCGGTCGTTCAGTACAGTCTTCTCCTCTTCCCATCACAGTCTCAGCCCATCAACCATTCCTCTGGGAGGCCAAGGCTGACTTCAAACAACCTGTCAGAGTGGCCATCAGTCCACACAAGACATTCTATGTACTGGACACGGGAAACAATCGAGGTGAGACAATTCCCGGAACTTCTGTTGAAATCCGGGCTTTAGTATACTGTGGGTTGCTACAGAATACTGTAGGATTACTGTAGGGGTACAGTTGTAGGGTTACCCAACTCCTATGCCACTCATGGTCCTTGACTCACTTCAGTACGAGTACTCAAGCCAACGGGAGAAGTGATTCGTGATGTGAATGCCTCTTGTCTGGAGGGAGGATCGGCAGTTGGTCTCGCTCTTCTACCAGAGAACAATGTTGCCATTCTCAATTGGAAGGCCCGATCAGTCACTGTGTGTCATGAGGATGGATCACAGATCAGGAGTATTGTCTTCTCTGAATTCAAGGAACCAATCGATCTGGCCATCGACCACAGAGGACGATTCCTGGTGGCCGATGCACTCAAGGTTACAAACACACTTTCATACAATAGTGTATGTGATTACTGTCAGGTTTTCGTATTGGACACTTCACTCCGTCCCGTATTCTCGTTCCCCGCCAACGGAGAGACGATTACGTGTGTGGGAGTGGGAATGGATGATGACATTCTAGTTGGTAGGTTGCACATTATTCAACCGCTAGATTGAGAACAACCGTAATCCAACTTCCCCTCAGGAACCACTTCATCCCTTCTTCTATTCGACGGTGGTGGCCGTCTTCAGAGGTCAATTTCCATCGCTACTCCCGATAGCAAGAATCGATGCATGGTCACTTGCTGTTCAACCTGCCCCGTCTCAAGCAGAATAGTTTGTGGAGGTGAGAAAGACTAGTGGATGAGACATCAGGCTTATTAACCCTTTGTTCAATCTAAAATTGTGTAGTAGAAAGAGATAACTGACTTTCAGTGGTTGATTCCCGTACGAATCGTGCAGAGTTAGCAGTATGTTCCTACAAGGGTGAATTCCTCTTCCGTATCGACAGTAAGGGAGGCCGTCTTCGTCGTCCCTCAGGCCTCGCTCTTTCCCCTGATGGTCATGCCTTTTGTGTTGATCATCCCACAAACACCCTCAGAATGTACAAGTTCCGTTGAAACCAACACCAGTCATTACTCTTTCATAGTCTAGGCCATACTGTATAATCCCAGTGATCATTCTACAGTCTTCCAGAAATTGCTCCCAATCACCTCAACTATCAAGCAAATATCTCCTCCTACTTTCGCTCACTTAATTTATATTTCCCATTGTGCAATAGCGGGTATGTGGCCCAGTGCAACATAAAGGTAGGAACTCTGATCGGTCCAACAGAATTGCCAATATAAACATGTCGTTGTGTGTATCTCAGAATATTTTATGTAAACAGACATTGATACCAAATGGCGAAATTATATCAAAATGGTATATTACTATGCATGATAATGAGAGGTGTATGCAAGATGAGCATCACTGGAGTATAGTCAAAAGAAGGAATGCATGGGGAAGAGAGCAAGCGACCAGAACACTACACATACAATGTGAGATTGCATCGATAGAAAGTAGGGAACAACAGTGCAAACGAGAACAATAAATTAGAGTGATATCAGAAAGACAGTACTCAGAAATACTGCGCCTAAACTACAAGTTGTGCATGGTTTGATTCGAAGAGGAGACTAGAAGGATATTACGTATGGCTGAATTCAAAGTTCGCTCTTGAGGAATCTCCTCTTAAGGTAGTGGACGCTCTCCTGGAGAGAGTGAGCAAAGTTTTCGAAGCATGACTTTCCATAGAAGTAGAAGAATCGTCCAGTGGAGAAAAGATCTCCTCCAGCAACATTTTGAGGGATGGCCCAGACAGATGAAACGGGAATGAGTCCACGGCCATAGCACACGACGTATGTCTTCTCCTTCACAGTGTACAAGTATGATTCCCATTCACCCGTTCGGAAGTTGCCACCTGAAATACAATTCCGTTCCATTCAGCGCAGCACGGCGAGCGTCAGTAGTCATAGTGACCGAACAACATGGATGTGATCGATTAATGTCGCATGAAAATCAGATAAGTACCGGGGCCGAAGGTCTGAGGAGTGTCGGAGTGGGTGAGATCGGCCACGCGAGACACAGAACCGGACAGCACAGTGCATGTCGTGTTGGCGAAGTGCAAACCTAAAGAAAAATGCCTCTGTACATACACAAATTGGGTAATTATGTCAATTGAAGGGGTGATACCTACCAGAACGTCCAGTTGTAGCGAAGGGAGCGTTGAAGACGATTATGAACTCAGTGAGAGAACCGTGCAAGACGAGAGCCTTCAGCTGCAGACCACCTGCCTACAAAGAACAGAGTGAATGGATATTCCCCCTCGCTCGTACCTGGAATCCACTCCACTGTACATCGGTCGACACAGGAGCTCCGAATGCACGACGAAGGTCTGATGCAAGTTTAACCACTGAACTTGCCCCTTCTCCCTGCAAAAATATTCGTCGATTTGTTACATTGTCTTCAAACGAAACCTTGTTCTTGTCTGCGAGGGCTTTGAACTCCTTGACTGTGAAGTTGTAGCCCTTGCTCTTCAGGAGATATTGTGTTCCGTAGAAGACCATGAGGATGAGAATCGCATAGCGGGTCAAGCGAGTGAAGAAGAAACCCATTTCTGCAAACGATTTTTGATATTAGCCCTCATAATTGTAAGAAGCCAGGTGAACGCCTATTGAGGACTATAACAAAGTAAAAAGTGAGCGAGGATTCTTCCAGACACAAGTTATTGAGAACGAAATGTAGATCAGAGCGGTGATGACGGTGCGAAAGACGATCGAAGTGAAAGGAACGCGCGCAAGATGCGAGATAGACAACACAAATGTCTCTGCCTCTCTGCACTCTCGCACCAAGTCAATAGCCAACAACCTCTCCGCTAGAGTTGCAGTTCCAATTGAAGAGATGTGGGAAAATCAAATCATCTTTTTCAGGGTTAAATCAATCCGGAAGAAGCACTGTTTAACAGAATATGTCTCAATGAATTAAACAATGATCTTTAAAACTAACGCTAAGCAAACATAAAGAGACTTCCACACAATTTGCACACATTAACTTTTTAAAAATAAATAAATATGATTCTAGGAAAGAAAGTGTGTCATCAGAGACTCATAACAGCGCTCAAAGATGCTGGCAAAAATATTACGTAAGCTCGGCAAAACAGCGAGCACTGAACGCATAAAAAAAACAACGGATTTAGCGGCTGATGGCGGAGACCGACAAACGGGTAATTTAGAATGTGCACCGGTACACCGCGGACAATCGAATCGGCGCCACCTGTAAGATCAGGCTTATCTTGACAGGACATGAAATATACGAAATGCATTACTGTATAGTGTATTTTGGTAATTTTCACAAAGAAGTTTCTATTTCACGGATGAGACGTATACGGAGCAATTTCCAATTTCTGGGAGTGGTGGAAGTTTCGTCGTCGTTTCCTTATTTGCCCTCAATTTAAAGCATGTTTATGTAGCATTTCAGGCAGTGGACCTCTCGGTCGTCGTCATAACACGAAAACTGAAAGATGTTCTGCCGATTTCTTAGTGAGTATTGTATAAAAATGCATAGACATATCAAATGTCACATAAGTGATATATTTTTGTTTATTTTCAGAGGGAGAAGACGACCAGATCGCGATTGGATCACTTAAGAAGCTTCCGGATATCTCAAAACCTCGATGGGATCAGGCATTTCATACGTGCATTGAATCTGCTCATTATGTTCCTGCAGAACACATACGGCGGTCGTGCAAGGCACTTCTTCTCCACTGTCGATCCGGGAAATGTATTCATTTCGAATGCAAAACTGGAGACGAGTCGTCAGATCGTTACTGACTACAAGTAGACAGAATATCCCCAGACACGATATCTTTTCATAATGTCGATTCAGAACAGGAAAATACGACCCTCGTCTCACTCTGGGACAATTGTGGGAGGCGAAGAGGGCATTTGACTCCGCTTTTCACCCTGAAACTGGCGAAAAGATGTTCATTTTGGGACGAATGAGCAGCCAGGTGCGAGTTTATTTCATTCGTAGAGCCATGAATCTCAGGTACCCTGCAACATGATTCTAAACGGAGGTCTTCTCACTTTCCGAACGTTGGATTGAATGTTGTTTATTCTTCCCCAAGCTCATTTTGTTCAGCGGCTTGCCGTCTGTATTCATGCATTGGTCGAATCAGTCATTCAATGCAGTTGTCAATTACACAAACAGATCAGGAGACGGTGCCAGTAACCAGGTTTCAATCTAAATTGCTGCTATTAGCTCACATTAGTTTCCAAGATAGACCTTATAATGATCTTGCAATAAATCTTTGTTTAAGCGGCTATTCCTATCATACTGTTGCGCCACGGGAGGAGCAGTTGGCTGTGCACTTTATCTTAATTCCAAGGTTGTGGTAAGTACAATTTGTTCTCGAAGTCTTTCCTGCATTGCCATTTGTGGAAGACAGCCAAATTCGCTCGCAGACTGTCACTAAAAAATTTTTCTTCCAACAATGCAAATACCAGTTAGATGACTATAGCAAAAATGTAGTCTATACAATATATTCAAATGCATTCTCGATTTGCATGCATGGAAATAAGTGTTTTATCAGTAGTGACGGTTGTCCTAAATGTTTTTATAAAGAATACTTACACCTATTCTATATTTGAGAATGCCGCCGGTTTGCTTCCTCGTCTCATTCCCTTTGCTGCAGTTGCATTGGCCAATGCAATCAACATACCCATGATGCGATCCAAGTCAGCATCTTTCATTTGATTATTCTTTTATCTCTTTAAAATTTTTGCTCAGTCTAAGAATGTCTTTTCAGGGAACTGCAGTTTGGAGTGGCGCTGCGTGACAAAGATGGAAACGAGGTGCGATTACTGTCTATTTGATAAACCGTAGTGCTTGAGGTTGGCAAGTCTCAATATACTGCGGTGTTGGCAATCAGCCAAGTGGTCTTCAGTAGAATATGTATGGCTGCCAGCACTATGGGTGAGGGATACTGTAGAATGTTGAGGACTTGAGGGGCATTTTCAGTTACCGTACCACTGTTGATGAAGCCTATCGAGAAGCTCAAATTCTACAAGGTTGACAATCAATAGTATCGTGATGAATGTGAATTGTAGGGTCGTCCAGGGCTGTGGGCTCCCTTGATTCAGACTCTTCTCGCTGGATTCACTCTCACAATCACTACTCCTCTCTGTTGTGCATTCTCTAAACAGAATGCTTCCATTGAGGTACGATAGCATATCAATGACAATTGGGACGTTTTCCCTGCTTTACACGAATATACTTCATATATTACCTCACAAACGCATACCCAACCCCTGACCCTGAAAATACGTCTATACCTACCCGCTTCCGACTATTTGAACTATGATTGCATCTGTGTTACTGCAGGTGTCTCGTCTGGAGAAGTCTGTTCAATCACAAATCAAGTCTCTTCCCAATCCTCCCACTGTCGTCTACTACAATAAGGGATTGTAATGAGGATGCCAAGCCATCTGCCCATTCCACTCTTTCATCTAAACGTTTGTGGATATTCCCTCTTTCCCGCTGTATCAGCGACTGACATTGTTGTATGAGTATTGAAGTTGCTTAGCATCTTTCACTTGTTGTCTTGTTGTTTCAGTTCCTCTTTACTCAATGTCAGTCTACTTCAGTAAGAGTCTTACAGTCCCTCAGAGGGATTTCTCACAACAATTACTTTCCGTTCTCTTCCGTGTATGCATTAATTATCTAACTAAATTTGCACGATTCTAATAAGTATTTGTAAATTCATTTGCTAAGTATTGGTAAGTTTGATCAACATTCGGTTGTTATTCTCCGCTTTCCTCAGAACGTTTATTTGTTGAACTCGTTTGGTCTCTTACCACAGTCATTCATTCCATTCAATTGGGTAACAGATAAAGTAAGCATAGAATGAACCTAAGAGTGATGTGTGAGATCTCTTCCTCTTTCTCTTTACTGCTTTCCCTTTCACTTGACATCTGCCATCTCACAACTGGAACCTTCCGCTTGCTCATTTTTAACACTCAAGTATATAAGGAGAGTGGAGAAGATGGCACGACAAATGGCCCCTGAATAGTCGTTCTCTCCCATTCCCTCCAGTTTCCCTCGTGACCCTCAATCAGTTTCGTGTTCTTCCATCACTCAACGCCTTCTTACCATGCGATGGTTTTGAATACAGTATCCTGAAAGTTTTCAAACGTGTTATTCTGTACCCCTTTCATATCAAGTAGACAGTAGAAGTAAAACCGTCTAGAAATTGTCGAGCCAATGCGTGAAATCGAGAAAGTTGCTAGTGGCTATGATGAGGCGGTGATAGGGATAGTTTGAGAACAATGGCAATTTTTTCGCGTTTAATGACGAGTTAGAAGTTACTTTGGAGTCAATTTAATGGTCTGTGTGAAGTAGATTGTCGAATTGTTTGTTTTATGTGATAGAAGGTTGTCGAGTGTTGCCATATAAGAAGAGTGGACACAATTGGCAGTGTGCCCTTGAGCTATCTTCTGATAGAGAATAGAGAGAAAAGGAGAACAGCATCTCCCGCCTCTTGAGAAAGTACAACCATTGAGGTATCATTCAACAGAGTACATCGACATGTCATCTTCCACCCTCTTCATCCTCCTTCTACTCCTTCCTCTGTCTATGGCCATTCTTGGACCGGTCAGTGAGGAAAACTTCCTTCCAGAAGAACCCTTTCCTGATATCTCTGAATCTGAACCTTCTACTCCTTCTGACCCGCCCACTCCTGAAGTCCCTTCTGAACAGTCGGCTCCTGAAATCTCTTCTGACCAATTCCCTCCTGAAATTCCTTCTGACCAATCGCCTCCTGAAAGCCCTTCTGACCAGACCCCTGCTAAAATTCCCTCTGGTCCTCTTCCACCAATTCCTTTGGGATTTGCCCCTATGACCGTTGAGTCTGTTCCAGAAGTATGTTCCTTCTTCTTTTCTTATCCATTCACTCTTACTCAATTCCTTTTAGTTCTCTCCTGAGCGACCTATGTCAAAGGGAAGGTCGAGAGTGCACGGTGTTGCTCCTCCTGGTGAGTCTCCTCCTCCCCTTCTCCTCATCGTGTCCCTTCAGGATTCATGCCTCCTAAGCACACTCTTCCCATGGTAGTAGAAGAGGAGAAGGAGAGTGACGAAGCGACTCATTTGGGAGTGAGTTTGAATTAGAACGAGTTCGAACTCGATTAACAATGAAAACCTCATTGTTTTGGTCAGTTTCACCTGTTGAAAGAGAAAGTTCACATGAGAGACAGTGGATGAGATGTATCGTTGGCACTTTGACCACTTTATGGGTTAGGCTTCACATAGGGTATATCTTCAAATATACAGTAAAACATAACCCATAAAGTAGTCAAACTGCCATCCTTTATGATTTGTGTTGACACTTTCCCCTTGCAGTTTGTCACCAAGAGAGGAAGAGCTCGTGTTCTGGGCATCTCCAGAAGACGACCAGCAGGACCTGATGGAGACTTCAGAAGAACATTCCATCATGCTTAGAAGAGAAGAAATCAACACATTTCTCACCCTCAGGGAATTCCCTTCACATATCAATATCATACGTGTTCTCGTCTCCTCTGCATTAGATCTTACTTCTTTCTCTTAGCAATCTCTGTAGCTTTTTTCCACTCCAGCCCCTCGAAGGAACCATACAGTCTAGTTCCCCTCCTCTCTAACAAATAAGTATCATATATAGTTGGTAGAATGACTACAATTGTGCATTCCGCCTCTCTGTGGTCTCCATCGTACTGTCGTGTCTGGCGCATGCGGACGACCGCACGATGGAGAACACAGAGAGACGGAATGCACTATTGTAGTCGTTCTGCCAACCTTGGTATAATACTGCAATGACTCTATTGTAATTCCTTGTAGAACACTTAGTCTTCCGTTGGAACCGAATCTGCTTTACTATGCTTTTACGTTTGGTTTTACCTTGAACACCCACTGCCAAAGTTTCTCTGAGAATCGCGATAAATTGGTAATCACGTCAACTTTTGCTTCTTCAGTGCACTCAACTTGGTCTTTTTGTATGCTTCCAAGTGAGCAGAAACCAATGGAGAGAATGGAAGCAGTCACATTTCTGACACAGCGTACCACGCGACATTATGGCTACGGTACGTACGGACTCTCGAGTTGCCAAACATAAATAGAGATTTGTTTTTGCCCGGGTGAATAAGGAAGTTTCTTGTGCAGGCGTTCCGCGCAATTTACACGCAGAGTAGAAAGGATTGTGGGGGCGAGACGGAGAGGGAGGGAAGGAAAGGAAGAGAAGGAGGAATGGAAAGGAGTACTGGCTAAGCTTCTACAACTACAGTAATTGAGATTGAGTGGTCACGCACATTGGAATGGCAAAAGGGAAGAAATCACAAGGAACTGACCTTCCTTCCAATAGAAATGACCTCGAGAACAGATAAAGGGATTAGAATGCCATTTCTTGCATGTTATGAGAGGCGAATATTCAGGGTTACGGTAAGAATGAACAATTTGAGAGTTTCTTTAGAACAAAGTCATTCGTTCCCAGATGAATGCGTGGGCTCGAATCTAAGAAAGGACTTGCAAGTGGCTGCAAAGATCGGCGTAAAGTAGAAAAGTGTTCAAAAGTTTAGGGGACGCATAGATAATTACTTCCACCGCCTAAGCCTACATTGCAACTTCTTCATCTTTCAACACAGATGAACACTTTAAAAGATGGATTGAATTGTTTCATTCACAAGAATCCACCATGATTTCCCTCTTCCTCATTCTCTTCGTTTCTTTGGTGGAAGGATAGGGGAATCTTCTGGTTTGTTGAAAATGTCATGTCTTCTTCTGCCTCTCCCATCACCCCTGCTGAATTTCCTCCATTGGGAGCTGTGGAAGCACGGAGGATGCAGACTCCTCCAGCATTCGATGGAGGGTCAGGAGGAGGAATTCCTCCCAATAGTCCATGGTAGGAGGTTGTCTATGACCATTCTGAATCGTCTCCAGACCTTTCCATAGACACAGGGGAGGTCCATTTGAGTGGACTTCTAATGCTTCCAATGAAGGAAGAAATGCAATGAGACAAGTTAGCTATTCCTCTGCTAGATGTTCCTTCAGAATCCTTGAGGTGTGGTTCAATCGTGACCTTTCATTCTCTCAGAAACAGGCGCAAACCGGGAAGATTGTGTCTAAGGAATCTCCTGAAGTTCAGGCAAACAGTTTTTGATCTCTAAATAATATTTTGCACATACAGGCAACTTATCTCAAATCAATGCAAAAAATGGAAGCAAATTCAGCCAATGTTCGACAGATTTCTGTCTCTTCTTACATTTAGAAGTAACTTTCCCTCAGACTCATGCTCAAATGATCCAGAAGCTGTCTCCTCAATATAGACAACCTGAGCAGATGCTGACACGGTTGTATCAGGTCAGAAAAGGCAAAATGTTACTGGAGGCAAGGGGAATCGAACCCAGACCTCGCTCATGCTAGGCGAGCGTTCTACCTCTGAGGCGCTTTTCGCGCAGTATTATTATACTTCACCGTACTTCTCCAAAATGTACCCGAACAATCGTCATTCAGAATCAGAACTTTCGTGGCGAGACCGTCACAGACAAAGGAGTTGATGGAAAGGTATTCGGATGGAGTGAAGAATCAATTGACTGAAGTGTGATCAGAGGAACACTGAGGAAGGAAGAAGGAATGGGAAGAGGATCGAGAAGGGGATATTGGGGAAGATGGAGAGGAGGAGAAGGGGGAATGATAGGATTCAATAGTGCAAATGGTGGAATGAATGGTGGAATTGAGATGAACAATGATTTCTGATTGTATTCAATGCGATCATTTGCAAACAAAACTATAAAGATGTTTTGCATGATTGAATTGAGTAGCAAGAATGATCAGTCGTTCCTCATTCACTTCTCTCGAGCGGTCGTCCCACTCCACAGTACTCCTTCCCTATTGATTGATCCTCTCCAGATGGATTCGTCTGGTTCTAACATCATCATAATTCTTCTTATGATCATTCTTGTCATATTTGCTGCTATTCTCACATTTGTTATCAACAGACTACAGGTATTCCTGAAATCCCCTTCTGAATAGTCATCCATGACAGATTCTGGAGAAGGAAAGGGAGGACAGAACTGTCCTGAGCAGCAATGCCAAATCAGAAACACCCAATGAGGTGTCGTGTGATACATCGAAGAGAGAAGCGAATGAAGTGAAGAAAGTCAATGATACGGAGAAGGATGAAGGGCCAAAGGAGACTAAGTGAGACGATTAGAAGGGAGAGGAGAAGAGGAAGTGATACAGGCCTGCAACTGCCAAGGAGGAACCAAAGAAGACAGAATTGAGGGAGAGAACAAATCACAAGGTCATTACAGTAATCTTCTATCTGATGACGTCACTCTACAGGTGATTCTGACTGTCGTGGAAGGACCAGGGAAGATTCCAATGGGACCAAAGGGAAAGGTCGTCCAGTTGAAGCCTGAATTGGTTGCAGCCATGATAAGGTTTGTCTCCTTCCTTCCTCCCTCCTCATCATGTGGCCCCTCCTTCCTCATCATGTAGACCTTGCAGTGCTGCCTCCTCAGGAGCTCCTCCTCCCAAGGGATCTCCTCCTGTTCCTCCTGCCATCTCTGCACTACCTGCACTACAAGCAACGACTGCTTGCTCAGCTGATCCTACTACCTTCTCCACCAAGACTCCGCCCCTTCCCATTCCTCCACCTCCAAAGCCAGTCAGTTGACTATTCCATCCAATCAATAATCATGATGTTGAGGCTTCTAACAAGGGAAAGAAGAACAGGACTCGAGGAGACAATGAGGGAGAATCAAATAAGAAGAAGGGATTGAGGAGGACAACAAAGACAAAGACAAAGACTCAGGAGGATGAGAAGAAGAAGAATCATGATGATAAGAAGAGTCATGAGGATTCGATTGGAGTGAGTCAATGGAGGGGAATGAAGGGAACATGTACGGTTAGACTGAATGTCAGATTTCTCTGATCTCTCTTATAAAGTAGTGCTATCTCACCACTATCTAACCAGCCATAGACATATAGTCTGACCTTCCCTGGATGAGGGAGATGATATTGGAGACAAGTCATTCCAGGGCAAGGGAGGATCAGCTGAGACGTTGAAGGGATCGACTGAGTGACGGAATCTCTGTACTGACAATACAAATGACCACATATCAGTGCAATCCTCTAATAAACGAGATGTTCTCAATGTTTGACCCTTCACAGTGTATTTACAGTGACGAACTAGGGTGAACACTGATTACTCCCTTCTCTCTTCTCTTTCCATTTGTTGTTGTCCCATTACGTTTCCACTAAAAATCTCGTTTCATCACATGTTCTCGGTGCAATTACAAATGGTTATCATCTTTCTTCAATTGCAGTGATGTTTCCATTGATATTCCTGGCTGTTCTCTCATGGCTGATTTACTATTTCATTTCCTTCTATCGAATGGTTGCAAGATATCCAAAAGGACCCACTCCGTTCCCTCTCGTAGGCAACTTCTTCCAGGTTGTTGTTATTCTTTGTCATCAATATCTTCGTGTCCTTCAGATAAATCCAAAGACCATAGATAAGAACCTCTAACGATTGACCAAGGAGCACGGTAATGTATTCACCATCTTCCTTCCTGTTCCTTTCGTTGTTCTCTCTGATTATGCAGCAGTCAAGGAAGCATTCATCATCAAAGGTTCACTCTGGACTCTCCTCTTCCTCATCTTGTTCTCACTTCAGGAGAAGACTTCTCAGGACGACCCCTGCAGGCTCTGGACAAGGACTTTGCATTCTGTGAGAATGCAGGAGTGATCAATTCAAATGGACAAAGTTGGAGGGATAATAGAAGAGTGGCGATTACTATATTGAGAGATTTCGGAAAGGGAAAAGGACTCAGGAAAAAGTGGGTCAAAATTAGGGAACGCATTATGGAATTTCTAACCACCTCTATCTCCTCCGAGCTGTTGACTATCGAAATCACGACGAGATTAGAGGGTTAGGTAGAAATGCCATAATGCGTGCCCTACTCAAAATCCACAAGAATCATTCCTTAAATATTTGTAGGTGAAACTGTCAATCACCGAGTACCTTCGCTATTTGGAAAATATTGAAGACAAGGATAACGTAGATATGAGATGGCCCATTCAGGTC
>JACMIF010000424.1:6217-21191 GCA_014805445.1 Diplogasteroides magnus | reverse complement strand
AAGTACATTTATGTACTACAACCAAAATGTTTTTGTTGCCGCATGTCGCTCCTCTGAAAAGATATTTAATTCGAAAATTCCGAAAATATCGATAAATATTCGAAAATCATAACTTTTGTTGTGATTGAAATTGTGCGCCCAACTTTCGCACATAAATATTGACTATACACAGCCTCATAATAAAAATATGTTCAGGTCATTCCGGCTTGAATCGATGAAATTAGAAATTATTTTTCAATAAACCCCAATTTTGCATTTTGTAGAAAAATCATTGTATCTCAAAATATTACTATCATAACCCAGCTATTTTATTGCAGATTCTGAAAGAGCAGTTCAAGGGCTATAAAATCCACTCTGACCTATCTCAAAACGAGGTCCGGAAAGGCGTCATTTTTTGATTTCACTGTCATGAGTCATTTTTACCATGATACGGGTATAATGGTGCGAAAAATCCATGATCAAGGATCGGCACGGGGTATACTTTTTTGAAGTGCCCACCATACGTGGTGATTCCACAACTACCAAGTATGGGCCAATTGTGCCTCTCTCGCTTTAGAGATCTCACAAACTACGGATACAATTGTTTTTGGTCGAAAAATGAAATCTGAAGAAGTGCGTGTTTTAGTATTAATTTTTGAAGAATATTTTTTGGGAATTTTTTTAACGCCAACCTGAGTCTCTGAAATCAATTTTGAACCGAGTTATGATGATTTGAATGATTTTTCGAAAAAAAAACGAATAAAAACCATAACTCGGTTCAAAATTGATTTCAGAAGCTCAGGTTGGCGTTAAAAAAGATACCAAAAAATACTCTTCAAAAATTGATACTAAAACCCGCACTTTGCCAGAATTCATTTTTCGACCAAAAACAATGGTATCCATAGTTTGTGAGATCTCTAAAGCGAGAGAGGTACAATTGGCCCATACTTGGTAGTTGTGCACTCACCACGTGTAGTGGGCACTTCAAAAAAGTATGCCCCATGCCGATCCTTGATCATGGATTTTTCGCACCATAATACATGGTCAAAAATGGTCCATGACATTCGAGCGAAAAAATGAGGACTTTGCGCAGTTAGTATTGCGACAAATCATAGTGATCTCTGTAGCTCTTGAGTTGCTCTTTCAGAATATAAAATAAAATAGCATGGCATAGTGAGATCTTTTTACAGGACAATCATTTGCCCACAAAATGAGAAAACCGATTTTGGGGAAAATAATTTCAAATCATCTTTATTCTGGTCGAAATAGCCTGTTCATTTTTTTATTATGAAGCAGGTCGCAGTGCATATTTATGGGCAAAAGCAGGGCGCGCAATTTTAAGTACAACGAAAGTTATGATTTTTTGAAAGTTATGATCATGGTCCAAAATGAAGGCGAACATTCCGAGACTCAGTGCACCACCAGAGTCCATGATTTTTCCAACTTTGAAAAACTTACATTGTGTGAAATTTGACGCAGATTAATAATAAAAAATAAAAAGTTGCGGTATCGGTTGGGAAGATGTGGAAACGGCATGTTCTTCGCAATAGAGCGGAATCGATTTTTCACGTTTCTGCTTTTAACTTCGCTTCTCGGGGCTTTGAAAAGTATTCGAAAGAGAATTTCATGGCGGTTCGAATGCAAAAAAGAACTTCGAAAAATCTTTAGAATTGGCCAAGTTATGAATTTTCAAGTAAAAAGGACGAAAATCGACTTTTCCAAAAGTACATATGGCTCTATATCAAAAACTAGGGGTATGTGTGACCTTTCCATTCTACCAGTAACTTCTGTACTGATAAGCATAAAAACGCCCTGCATTTGAGTCCGATCGAAATAACTTGACAAAGTAGTGACAGAAGGGGCTATTCTTGGTCCGGTCTTATAAATACCGCGTCTTAACAGCATGATACCAGTCATTTTTATGGTTTTTCGACCGTGAATATTTCATTTTTTATAACTATGACTTGCTTGCTCTAGAAGTGGTTATGCCAAATGTCGCATACATTTAAATACTGCTTACCATTACTTTATTGTTGATTACTGTAGGTCCGTTGTGTGCTGCTCCCTCTACCGTACTTCCGACTGAAGTTGTCGATCGTACGCGAGTCTCCCGACTTTTGGGGTCCCCTCATTGTCGTGCTTGCATACGCACTCCTCTCCATTTTCGGACAATTCACTGTGAGTATTCGTGGTACGGTAGGCATGGTTAAAGATGCATTGTAGCTACAGCTTCTATTGATAGTTAGGACGCATTTATATGTGTCTGACATGTGACCGCATGGTCTCAAGGGTATGTGAACGCGCGCAATCTTTAAAAGCGATAGCCATGTGCAAACCACACGAGAATTTTTTTGATCACTTCGAACAATATCTTTCAGAGTTCCAAGTTATACTGGACTTTGGGGATCAACCGATTTGCGCACTTGCGCACAAGTGTTGATCAAATTTATTTGTGTTTTATTATGTGAATCCTGTGCGCAAATGGGTTCATCTTTAGATTAGAAATATAAATTTGTGATATTGAATGCAGAAGATTATTTCTTACAACATGATTCAGGTCGTCTCATGGATTCTCACCATGTGGTTCTGTGGATCATTCTTCGTATTCTTCCTCGCCCGAGCTCTAGGCGGCGATGTGAGTCACTGAATATTGAAAACGAGATTGGAACCCTTATTCTGACACTACATGTTTATGAACAGTGTCGCCCATCCTTGAAACGACTACTCATTGTGAGTAGAGTTCCTGAGTCGACTTATTTGGTGCATTCTTTTCTCTCTAATCCATTCCGAGCTGTTATCTAGGTGGTAGACACCAGATGCAACGGACTAGAGAGAAAATAATGCACAAGATGAGTCGATTCAGGACCTCTACTGATCAGAAGAGAATAATGATGAGAAATACTTTTATAACCAATGCTCTCTTTTTTCATTTATTATCTACTTTAGTTGGCTCTGTTGAGTCTAACGTGACATAAACAATGATTTGACATGTATTATAGGTTGGCTACTCGCAAGTACTGGGTGTGGTCGGCTACTGCCTCATTCCTCTCGTCGTGACGGCACTCATTTACCCACTCGTGTCGGGGTACGCTATTTAATTAATATATTATTATTTTGAATACGCTTGTCTCTGTTTTGAATTTGATTTTTAAGTAGAGATACTACGCAATTGGCAATAAACCTCCGCTTTGTTGCTCTAGAGCATCTGTAATTTCGAAATCGAAGCCACAGCAGAAATTATCATGTCGATGGTGTGAGAACAAAGTTCCTGTCGTTGTTTATTCACGGAGACTGGGAAAATGTAAAGTCATAAGATACGAGCACAGGTTTATGCTACAACATAAATGACCCAGTACATGCCGTTATTTCCGAAAGGCTTTAGAGCACGGTACTCATAAAACCCCTTTCGCACGCACTATAGATTACTGTAGGTATAAGATTTTTCCTTTCAGGATCCCATTCATTTCCTCGTTATGGAGCCTGATCGGAATCGCGTGGAGTGTCTACTCTGCAGGTAATGCATTTGAACAATCGTATCCTGGACGATTCTTGTTTCATGAAATAATTATCAGCAATCGAGGTCAACTACACGCATAATAGATAATGGTTTAATTTAAATCCTCAAATCCGCTTTCTTTTTATTTCGTCTGTAATGCATTCAAAGCAGTGAAATAGCTACACTATACCAATCAATACCGTCTGCAGGTTCTCTCCTCTGTGTGGATGAGTTGGAATCGAAGAAGATTCTCCTACTGTACCCCGTCTGTCTTCTTTATATCTACTTCTTTTCCTTGTACTCAGGCGTCTAATGGGACTTGCACTATTTATTCTGACTTGCGATTTTTCTGGGTACTGATATACATCAGGTGTTTTGGAGTATTATAATTATCTCATTTTGTACTGTATTTATTTAGTCAATCTGGATTGCTAGCAAAAAAGATTCACTGCATAATCTTCATAGTTCTCTGTAGTGTAGTCTGAACGAAACCGAAAGTCGAAAGTTTCGACATATGGTGGAATAATTCTTCTTTCGTACGAAAGTACAGACAGGTCGTTCTACAATGGAATGAATTTGACGAAACTTTCGTCTAAATCGAAAGTTTCGGCTTACTATATGTTTCAAGGTTTGGATGTCACTATCAGTGCCTATAGTGCAATTGTTATTTGTCTAATCTCGTCGGAGCGGTTGTCTCTCTCGTGTGATGGACAACCGCTCCGCGGAGATTTGACGAATGACAATTGCATCCACGAATGCACGAAACTTTCGCATTCTGACCGAAACTTTCGGAGAAGAATGGTTAGACGAAACTTTCGGTTAAGATTTGTATTGAAAATTGACCGGTCCGAACTTTCGTCATGAAGAATGAGAAACGCCTCGCTTTTGAACGAAACTTTCGGTTTCGCCCAGACAACCCTAGTTCTCTATTTTATATCATTGTTGTAAATAATAAGAACCTATAATAGAGTTTGTATAACTAAGAAATCCGGGAATCATCGCCCCCTCGTTTTCTTTGTACCTGTCCAACCGTAAGCATCAGCATCGTCACATATCACAGTCGCCATATAGTCATGTAGAGTGAATTATGTATCCCTTCAGCTTGCAGTCTGTCACGTGAATTGAAGCACGTAGTATGTAGTCATTTCGAAAATGCTCCCACTCGAGAAGTTGGTTTACCCGTTGCAACTATCGCTTCTACCGCGAGACCTCGGTAGAGTTGAGGCTGTATTTACTCCGGAAAACCATCTTCTAAGAGTATTTTTGCGCCATTCGTGTCCACTGAGCAGGAGTTTGAGTAGGTTTTTACAGTAGTTTCCATGAGCTTAGTTCGTAGTTCCTAGATGAGAGACCAAGCATCACTCTCTGTCTCGCTCGTTCAAGGCGTCAATTGCCGTTCATTTACGCATTTCGGTCTCATTTCTCTGCTGCCTTCTTCGTTCATTCGTAATGCAGTGAGTGACGCACACAGGCAGAACACTGAGAAAAAGGTACGTATATGCGTAAAGTAATACAGAACACTTCCTGAACGAGACACTACGATTGTGAAAACCTGCAAACTATATACACATACTAATCCCCCGACACGAACACAACGTCATCCCATGTCTTTCCCTTCCGCTCTTAGTCGTTTCCTGTGATAACACCCGTGCCAATCAGTTAAATGTCCCGATAAAACGGCAACCTTGCACCGATCACGGGTATCGCCGTGCCCGAGGCACGTGCATTGTAAAGCACCAAGAAGCAACTTTTTCAACACGACTGTTTTATCTGCTTGTGATCGGGGATCCGATTTGGGGGTCAAGTCTTCTGGGGAAGGGATTGGGGGTGTTGGGGGAGAGACTGTCTCTCCGCGATACTGCTGCTGACTGCTGTATATGTACACACGACAAGAACGTGCCTATGAAACGAAGAGGAAGATGATGGAGGTCAAAACACTGCTTCTGTACAACAACGGACTTCGTTTGGTTTCAATATTCCTACGGCTAGTGTTCCTACGGGGAAGAAGTACGGTAACAGGAGGGAGGAGAGGAAGCGAAAGGTGCAGAGTAGGTCAACCATGGCAAAGTGTGAGTGGCGAGGGTTACCGAACAGATTGCGCACCACGCTCTCACAGTAACCCGCAAGAGGCAGTTCAAGCTAATCCGTGCGGGAACCCCCGTCACAGCATAGAATGGGCATTCAGAAGATATGGAATCGAGTGTATTCTCGAATGTCACTGTACCGTCTTGTATGTATGAATGTCTACGGGGTAATACTTGTGCTAATAGGGGAAAGGGGGTGAATTACTATATGGGTGAATCGCAGATAGGAGATTAAGCAAGAATCTTTCTGTTTCGAGGCAGGAAAGACTGTATAAGCGCGACTACCGGGCATGGATGTAAGGTCAGGGCAGGGACTGGGTCAACATAAACACGAACAATAAAATCCAAGACGAATCAAGGGTGGTGGAGCAGATTATAACAAGACATGATGCAAAATGTGATGTGGAGGACTACGGTAATGGGTGCGTGTGGTTGGCCTAATCTACGAATGAACATTGGAAGATAGACGGAGTCATCTTCAAGGGAAGACGGGAGTTGGTGGCGTCTGCCAGATCTTCTCCAGATTCTCCTTCACGAGGAGGTATTCCTCGTCCGTCTCGTCGCACCTTCGACGGGCCCACATTGAGTTGGCGGGCGTCTGGGCGGCGATCGCCTCGAGACCAGACGAGTCGAACTGGCCGATAAGCTCCTGCAACGAATATCGTAATATCCAGATATATCGATTGAGGGATTACGGTAAAGTTGAGATTAATAAATACTGACCTCAATAAACTTGTCGTTCCATCGGCTACTGCGGGTGGTTGGCTCGTCCATGCCTGTAGATGTGGTGGATGAGAGCTCGAGTGAGGTGGGCCTCGACAGCGACGGATACGACAGGTCATCCGATGCGGAAGACGACGCCGATGATTCAATCACGCACTTCGCAGGCAGCTCACCCCTGCAAATCAAGCCATTATTGATTGGTACCATAACCTCTTGCCCAAATATCTATTTACCGTAATACTAATAACCACGACTATCGTAATCTCAGAATCGCTACCGTACCTCGCGAGCGCTGCTCCGTAGCTCTGCGATGGCCTCTGAAGACCGAAATCGGGAATGTAGCCTCCGTGGGGTCGGGGCATGGTGGTGGTTGCAGAGTGCTGCCTGTATACTGTGGACTGTGTTGCTGCAGCAGGAGGCTGCATCATCATTTGCTGCATTGCAGGTGGATTGACGCTCCTTTTCCTCCATCCATCAACTGACGCCATCTCGAAGAAGTAGCCATCAGAGTTCGCATCGTAGTACCTGCAAATAGAGAGCATTCATACACCGTAATCCCTTGCCAAACTACTACAGACTACCGTAATCTCAGATAGTTCAACAAGGACTTGACGTCATGTTTTCCTGATCCCTATTCCCGCGTTTTAGTTGTACCTTATCACCGTTTAACTGCAGTAAGATAGCAGTAAACAAGAACCGATGTGAATGTGATCGTATTGCAGCAAGGCCCTCCTGTCAGTCCCTAGCACCGACCATCTCGGCTATCTCTTGGAAAGGAGAGACGTCGTTGTGTGTCTTGTTTATATCAGAGAGAAAGAGAGTAAGGGGAGGATTGAGAATGAGCAAAAGAGTGTGTAAACTGTAAACACATACAACACAACACCCCGTTGAGTGCACGTGTCTTTATCTCCTCCCCAACCCGATTCCGTGTTTACATCCCTCTCATATCATAACAATACACTCTCTCATGTCATCATCATGCGCGGTATTATCATAATTCGTACAGCTAGCACACGATACAGATTACCCAGGTTCGACCCAGGGGAGAAACAAAGAGCACATTTGGGGGCGGACGAATAAAAACAACAACAACAACAACAACTCGTGCTTTCATTGTTGTTGCTGTTCTCGAGCCTTCGCCGATCATGTCAAGGCACCACGTTTTGTGCCAAGTCGTCATGTGTCGAAAACAGTACGCCATGCATATACAATATACATAGGCTGACAGGTGGAAGGAGGCGCATTAGTCAACTACCCCTTCCTTCGCAAAGCCGATTTCCTCTACATTTTTGTTGTCGTGCACACAAAACTAACAATACAACACAACAACAAAACTGTGTTGCGGAACCCGGAACTCCAACCCTTCGTTTTTATGAGAGAAAAAGTAATAATACCGTACCTGTTGTATGCGGTCTGTCCGAGGAGCGCGGGTCCGACGAGATTGGCGAGTGACGAAACTTGAGGTCGTGGAATGGCTGCTGGCTGCTGTTCCTAAAAGTCATCGTTGTCGTTGTGGTCTCTCTGGACTACAAACTATAGGCAGCGCGGACTACAAACTACAATGTCATGCATTTCGTCATCTTCTGTCTCTGTGTGTGTGCGTGTGTGTGTTCGTTCGCCTTTGCTTCTTTCGTTGGTCGTTTCCTCGGATGCCCCATGTGCAATGGGCAGTCGCAGTCAACAACAAGTGGACTAGAGAGGGGAACACGTGAGTCGAGTGGAGGAAGAAAGAGAACGACTCTCCCCGTTTCCTTTCCTACATCCCCACTAGCGTTCTTTGAATTTGACATTTTGACGGCTTCTCATCAGCGAGACTAGAGAAAGAGAACAGGGAAGCGAATCGTCGCGACGTATCGCGAGACAGAGAAAAGCAGAAAAAAGATAGCAGCTGAGAGGGGGAAGAGTAAAGATGAACTCTCCATCCCTGGACAACTCTTTCATGTGACCCAGTCGTGTATTTCCCCTTTGTCAGAGTGACTAAACAAGTGATAAGATGTGGCCAAAGGGAGGACACTAGAAATATACCTCCGGTCGATTTGAATGGAGGGGGATGAGTCATTGGATGACAAGGTGACAAAATGCGCTGACTACACTCTCCTTCCGGAGCTTTTCGGTAAGAGTGCCGAGATGACAGAGGAATGGTAGATGGCATCACTTTTATGGCGCCATCTTCCGTCTTGGGCAAAAACTGCGCGAAATGGCTCCAAAAAGGAAAGAAAGAAGGCACTAGAAACAAGCATGAACGCACTCTGCTTTTAGATAAACCTATTCGCGCGATCTATGCTGTCCTAAGGGGATTGGGGGTGCTGAAGGGGGGGGGGATTAGTAGATGAAAGGACGCGTACCTCAACACTGGGTGGTCGTGGCCTGGGTGGTTGCACCACTCCATTCGGCAATCGTCGCCTCCATCCCTTCGCTCCGTTCTGCTCGTAGTAGTAGCCGTCCGAGGCGACGTCGTAAACGTAGAAGTCGGACGACGTCGCAGACTCCACCTTCAAAGATTCAGCCATCATAAAGTAAACACGCTAAACTTCCAGTTCACATTGACAGTAAGAGCAAATGAGTCACCGTCTTCCTTCACCAATCAATTCTGGTGCCTTTCATCAAAAAATATTCCCAGGAAGGCCCAAAATGTTCTCTTCCTTACCTTCTTCGCCTCTTCATCTGCGTCATTGGGCAGACTTGCTTCGCTGGCCGTTGACAGACTCTCCGTAAGCTTACGAGCACGTCGACCACCGCGTCTGCAAATTTGGATGATGACTCACCAATGGTCTATTCCACGAATACGAACCTCTTGCGCTGCTGCTGTTGCTGCATCTGGATCAGCTGCAGCTTCTCCTCCTTGTCGTGCTTGGGAATGGCGGGTGGAGAGGGCGATCCCGTCTTCTCCAGTAGCTCCTCGGTCAGGAACCAGCCCAGCGTCTTCTGTCCTCTGCGGGCTCCTCCCGCGAATTGCCTGAAAAATAATATAGAGATTACTGTAGTTTTGACCTTTGTATAGGTTCAGTTTTTGCCATGTGGTGCCTGATTGCCCTTATCTTGTTGATTACACGCATGCTGACCCCTCTGTCAATTGTGTGTATGTATTTCACATCACCCGAATCGTTACGCTATCAGCTGATGTGCGGAAGTGAATTAGATGGAAAGGGGTTGGTTGAATGGGCAGACACGAATAAGCGATCAGATTTTTTTCCACGCTCTAACTCTTCTGCTCGAAGAACCCCTAACACTAACATAACATTGGCGATGATTTTCCGGAAGCGCTGAAGCGTCCCACACACAACATTCACCACATAATGAATGCCTTTGGTGTAGTGGCGAGAGGAGTGAGATGATTTGAATGAATGAATGAGCTTCGAGGGATGAATGAGTGTCTAGAGCGAAGAAGAAGAAACACATAATAGCGCACACAGGAAATGAATAGGGGGATAGGCGGAATTCGGATGAATGAATACGCGCGGGGGTGGAGGTCGGATTATCATCGGGAAGCGATGAAGCCTAATACATTCTTAATACGATCAGTTAAATCAGCCTACAAAGAATCTACATCCCCGGAATGAGTATATCCTCCTGGGGTAAGTAATTTGCGCCTTTTCGATCTCAACTGTTCTAAAGTGGAGCAAGATCGTTCCAGTGATCCCAGAGTGTTCCGGCGGTCACATTTTAATTAAAATAGATAAATGGGTTTTCGCTGGAGTAGTGCAAAGTAAGGCCAAGCAAGTGTAAGTGCATGCATTAAACTAAAAGTGTAGGTACTAACTAGTAACTCACTTCGAGTTCTTCCTCATCGCCTCACCGGCACGGGGCTCCGGCTGCATGTCGGTGGCGGCGTCGCCGGCCGTGGTGCTTGATCGCTTCTCTCGTGCCGTCTTGGCTGCAGTGGTCGAACCCTTCGAGGTCCGAGAGCTTTACACACACGTCGGGGCGAACTCGACGTGAAACTGCAAGTAAAGCACAAATTGTATAGTTACAGCTAATGCTGAGTCAGCAAATAGAAATCGCGATATTGAGTAACACTCGGACAATATTGCGAAATATAGCAACGGAGGATGACTGAAGGAGAGGAATGGGGAAGAAGAGGAAGAGGTTGCTCAGAAACCTATGTGGGGCGCGTCCACAACAACCGTACACAGGAAATAACTGAGGCACGGGATAGATACGACTTGTCGCGATATTACAGGAACGGACGAAGTGAGAGAGAGAGAGGGCGTGTCGGGAGTCTGAATCACGGTCAGAATGGCACGGAGGGCGGAGACGAACAGAGAAAAGAGCGGGAAACTGTTGCGGGGGAGGGAAGATAGTGTCGGAAAGTGACAGAGAAGACGAGGGAGGAAAAGGATACATTGTGATAGGCGTGACTGACTGTGTTTGTTGTATGGGGATGTTGTGTTGGTGGGATTAGGCAGCTGATCATCGTTAGTGATGGGCGATGAAATCAGTAGATTGACTGATCACGCTCCAAATCATCTCGTGATGCGCGGTTTCAGTCAAGAGGGGGGGGGGGAGAGAGAGAGAGGAGCTGGTCTTTGTCAATCAGCTGACTGAGGGCATTCCACGTGTCCAGCCAGACACGAGAGACAAGAGAAGGACGGAGTGCAACGATGAGTGTATAGCGACAATAGAGTATGGTGAAACAGGAGAAGAGGAGTAGGTTGCCGTTCGTCTACATCGCCTCTTCTGCATGTTTTGACTCACGTCACCCTACATTCACACGCATCATGCCGTCATTAATATGATGCAGCAGCCCTCTACTCGGAGTGGTTCGAAACGAGTTCGCCGGGAACACAGAACTGCATTGGGCAGCGGCCACAGTTGACTAGTAAGATAGCGATTGCGAGAAGAAGCAACAGTTGGTGGGCGGGGAGAGGTGTGACTGACCACAAGACCCTCAGGGTCTTTTGGCCTTGAGTGGAGACTCTTTATACTCACGTTCCTCCTTCTCCCCGCCTATCAGACTCCGCCCAGAAGCAGAGAACTTCACGAGAACGCGGCCTTCAGAGGGCAATGGCAGGACGCTCAGCTGATTCGAGAAGAGCTAGAGAATACTTTCTTCTGTCTTTTGTCTTCTGTCACCTCTCAGTTGTCGGCTTCTCTTCCGCCCTCCCGCCGTCTGCTGTCTTGTCTGTGAACATGATCTCTATGGCGGACACGAGACAACGAGAGTGTGTCCAGTCCTTTTCTCGAGTCTTCCATCCATTCCATGAATGAGAGTCTTTCTTAAGAAAGGCGCTATGTGAGACTGTAATTCTCGCTCTCCTTTCTTCCTCATTTCACCAGGACATAACGAGAAGCGCTGGATTGTCGTTAAGGGTGTCATTTACGTCTTCTCACCATATGGATAGGCTTGATAAGAGAGCAAGGCACGTTTAGGGGCTGTTCTCTCTGTGTTTTCACCAATGCGATCAAAATGATGCATACCAAAGGGCAAGTGCAGGACGGACTTACTCACTAGACCCGGTGCCTGGCTCCGCGATGTTGCATAAGTGCATCGTCGACGAAATGTCCTCAGGGTTGTACTTTGTCTGCAGAGGCATGGTCGTAGATTTCCGAGCGAGAAGCAGATGACTGCAGCTTCAGGCACTCGTGACCTTTTAGTGCATGTGCACTTTCCATACTGGGAACGGCTACTGGCTGTGCCGGGTCGAGAAACGGAAAGGACACTATTGGGAGAATGGGAGTGGTTTCGAGGGTAATAGATTGTGGGGGTAAACGGCAAAAGAAGTAGAAGATGAAAAAGAAGAAGCCCTTGTGAAAACGCAGGAACCCCCATGTGGTGGGAATGATTCTAAAAATGGAAACATTGCATTGGAGTACGTCATGAGGAATAGACAGTGTATCCGGTTTACGGATTGAGGAATCAACTGCGGCGTCTCTCATCTTCCCTCTCTATCGTCGTTGTGGTCTCTTTCCCAAAACACACGTGACACATACGCGTGCGTCGTCGTCTTTTCTCTTCTCCCCTCATATACACAATTCATTCCTTGAAATGATGGAAATGCAGAATTGGCGACGTCAACGATGTATGGTGTGCGTCACACATGTGTGCATTTGATCAGAGACTTCGTTGAGTGATGATCCATCATCAATTTCTGTAACAACTCCACGTTCCAGATCACAACGATGAGTTGTTTCGATCGACCGAAACGGCCATAATCCACGGACTACACATACTCGTTTTTACAGACGGGCAAATACAATTGGTCGCGGAAAGTGCGGGGACTACGCGCCTCTCTTTCGAGAGTAGCGACAATCATGAATCATCCTCGCTATTCCCCCTTCACCCTGCTCTCTGGCAGGACATCTCAGTAGGCGAAGGCTCATGCGACCACATGTGGCTCACTGCAGATGAAGAAGAAGACGAAAAAGAGGATAAACGATCGTTAGATGTCTCAGGGCCTGGGAGCAAAAAGATTGAGATGAAGCGGTTTGATCACGGGCTTACTATCAGACAAGTGTCATTTGATCTGTGAGTATGTCTGAGACAGGTGACTAAGTGCATCTCCTGGAGTCTATTCATTCATTCAGGCTCGTCTCTTCCACCCGAAGGGCACACAGAGTGCAAACGCATTTTGGCCGCATGCGCCACAATGAGATGAACTACTCGGTGTGCTGCACTCTTCTTACTCGTAAGAGTACATTCTCTGAGAAGTATCATGGTAGATATTCCAGCCCGAGGGACCTCCTTGCTTCGCATGAAGTCCTTCTTGAGAACATTCACGGCCAGATGAGGCAACACTGTCAACAACGAAGACTCAGGAGAGTGAGGCAAAGAGTACTTCTAACCTTCTCCTCTAGAAAGAACATGCACATACGCGAAAACAACTCAGAGAGCGAACGGCGGCGTCTACTGAAAAACAGTCCATGGTAACTATAAGGGCGATGTTCTCTGTATGAACTTTCCGTCAATGGATTGAGATGAACCAGAAAGAGCTTCCGCCTCCTTCGAACGCAGCTCTAGACTGTACGATGGTTGGATGGAGGCGAACATCTCAGCTGATGGATGATGAGAGAAGAGGATGAAGAGGCATCAGCTGTTTGTTTTGTTTGCGCACTGCTTCCAAAAGTACACAAGAAGATGGCGAGGATGAGGGTGGGCGAGTTAACAAAAACACAAGGAATTTTTGGGCAGCTACTATTCATGGACAATTCAGATGATCTCGCAGCATGGAGCTTGCAGAGATCGTCTGGCTCAATAGGATGACAAAGCAGGATGTCCCACCCTCTCTCTCTCTCTATGTGGGCTGAAGTTCGAAATCGGAAGCATTTCATGTTCTTCCCCTTTTTGAACACGGGGCTGAGTCACAGATTGTGAAAAAGTAAATGGAGGAGCACTAATAAAATGTGCATGAGAAGAAACACTTGGCAATTTAGAAATACTCCATCTTCTGGGGGGGGGGGTAAAGAGGGAGATGCAACAGGGTGGAGGTGGCTGTGGAATCGATGCTGCTTGATGTGGTGTCGCGGAGGGGAGGGGACAGAGCGGTCTAATTGCGAATAGTGCAGAGTGGCCAGTGGCCAGTGGCAAGAGGGTAATGCAACATGGACACGCGACTCAACAACCCTCAGCCCTCAGCCCTTCTCACCCCCGCACGGGGGTGGATCTTCAAAAAGAACGGCTGTCATAAGCCGATTGGAACTAATGGATGATCACGATGATTGGTGGAGGGCGTAAAGACTTCTTCCTCTCGTCTCACGTGCTTCTCTTTCTCACCTTTGAGGAGGCTTTGTGGTTGCGATCTTTTTGCCCTTCATGTACTTTTTACTGCATTCATTGTGATATCTATTATGCGATGGCAAGAAGAAGGCGCGACCTCGTTAATATCATGTGGAATGGCACGTAGTCAGCCCGAAGCGACAACGACGAAAGAACGCGAATGGATAGACTACATCTTCTCTGCCCGTTCTCTGCATCTAGACTGCCGACGAGAAGAAGCAGAGAATAACGCGAAAGAGAGATCCAAGGCGAATGACCAGGAAGCAAGAAAACAAGGAAGGAAATGGTGGTCACAACGAGAAAGAGGAAGAGAGGCCTACTCGGAACGCAAATCGAGGGTTCTCGGAACACCTCTTCTGTTTAAAAACATGTTTTGTTGTTTTCGGCTGCTATTTTGCGAAGCAAGAACACAACTAGCTGCTCAACGATGAAGAAGCATCGAAACCAATGCACAGTGGAAAGAATGCCAATGGGACATAGTTCAGGAATGGGGGAGATGGAGAAGATGGAATCGCGGTGAATCAGCGCCCATCCAATGGTGTTGTATGAGCGCAGAGTCATCATCAAATGGAGGAAGGGGGAGACAGATCACTTCGATTCCACCCTCAGCCTCAGCGTATGCGCGTATATTTGTGCAGCGCCTCTGCCATGTTTGCCCTTTGACACGGCGATCTACCATCGAATTCAATTGATATCCCCGCGCTCTCTCAACGCGTCGCACTTCAGAAGAAGAAAACATGTTTGAGGACTGCGGCACAAAGAGTGCGAAGAGGAGGATCCTAACTTTCTTCTGCACATTTCTGAACGCTCTTGGGGCTCGTTTCCCGTGCGGCGAAAGAAGTTGCAATTGCCGAGACTCTGGCGAAATGAGAAACGGCTGTGATCAGGGCATTGGGGGGGGGGGGGGGCAAAAGGGCCAGAGGAAAATATTAAGGTAATGGTTGATGGGGGGGCGGAAGGCAAATTGAACGGCCCGGT
>JACMIF010000423.1:0-40482 GCA_014805445.1 Diplogasteroides magnus | reverse complement strand
CCATGTGCCAGTCCATGCCCCTTGGTTATGCCATTCGTCGCGGTCAAGATATGATTGTTCAAATAAAAGAGTGGTTACTTTCCCGCCAACCTAATACTTGCATTCTCCTTACTTCGAATGAATGGGCAGGCAAAAATGCCTGCCCATTCATTCGAAGTAAAAAAAAAAGAAGTTTCCAATTGCGCCTTTGTTCAGCTTCGTTTTCAAGTGAACAGTGTTATTTCGAGGGAAAACATAGATGACTAGTCAGACAATAGAATTCACACTTGTACCCTGTGAGAAATGTTTCGAGAATGCGTAGAGATGACTCATCCGGTAATTAGCGATCTTCCTTTGTCTAGGGGTTCGCCCAAACCGATCAGTTACGTTAGCGCTATTATCTATAATTGGTGAAAAAAAGATTCATCAGAGATCAATTTCATTCCACATGGCGCATTGGTCCCGAAGCCCATGCTTTCCGTTAAAAAATCGCAGTAAGGCCATAAATGCCACTACTTTCACATATTTGAGGATATACCTAAATATGTGAGGCATTCTGCCAACCCTGCTACTCACCCATGAGCATCGCACTCGTGCCGGGGTCTGCATGCGGCAGCGTCTGCCCCGTGGAAGTGACATTGCCCCAGGCATCATAGGTGGCAGTGGTTGCGGCCGGGTTCCAGTCCCTCTGCCACTGCGATCCGTCTTCAAAGTGCATTAGCAGATCCGTCCCCCGCGTGTCCATGAACTGAGTGGAGTTGAGGTCTGCAAATTTTTAGTAGTCTAACAACGGACGGTTTAGGACCTGAGGTGGTCGGGGTCGTGGATCCGGCTGCTGCAGCAGCTGCAGCGGTCGCAGACGGTCCGCGCTTCTGCACCCATTTGATGTAGACGGCTTTGTACTCGACCGAATGATATCTCATCAGGTGACGCATGAAAGTGAAGGAGCTGGGCGATTTCAGTAGCCCGGCGCAGATCGAACACTGCGCTTTGCCGTCCGGAGTCCTCTGCAATGAATATCGATTAATATTTTTGTATTTTTAAAATTATTTCACTATGATTTATCAGACATCTTTTGTAAGACTGGACCTCCTAGGCATATCCTGTGCACAGTTTCTCAACTTTAGGTCTCCGAATTGGCTGAAAACTTAGTTTTAGGGTAAATCGACTCCGTAGATCACGAATCTGAGGTCCATTTGACATGAAAATTGTTCGTTGCCTCAGGGCATGAGAAAAATCCGAAATATAGTCAAAAATTTGGAAAAATAGGATCTGCACAATTGACGTGGCGATCGATTTCTGGTCCCTAGTACACGTAATGATATAAAAATGAACCCTGTAGGTTAATTTTGAAGGACATTTTCAATCAATTGAATATTTCAGACTGCCGTCGTGTAAACTTTAGCATTATTTGCAACGAGATTCCATCATTTTGGGAATCTACGCACTCGATTACACCATATATGTGAAAATCAGCCAAATCGGAGGTGACTTTCTTGCTCCACAGTAGTTAGATTTTGCTCTTTTCGTGGACATTGTCGTTTTTTCGAGCGCGCTCATCTCCCTATCTCCCCTCTCCCTACCCTCCCTCTCCCTGCCCTTGTCAACGCAAGGGTCTCATATTCTGAGGATGCAATGAGCATAATTTGTACTACGAATTGACATCAACAATTAGCTGGCTTTGCCACCTGTACACATTGTAATGAATTTTCAAACAGGCATGTTGTGAGATGGCGATGCAGACATCGCTCATTAAAAAAATCGCCCATTTGTTCTATGTGTACCAGTGAAGCTGGCAGAACTGTAATGCAGTATAATACTGAAGTGCTGTCCACTGCTATCATACATATTCCTCAGTGAAGCCTGGTTCTAATTTTAAGAACATCCTAAATGTGCGATGTCTGCATCGCCATCTCACAACATACCTGTTTGAAAATTCATTACAATGTGTACAGGCGACAAAGCCAGCTAATTGTTGATGTCAGTTCGTAGTACAAATTAAGCTCATTGCACCCTCAGAATATGAGACCCTTGCGTTGACAAGGGTAGGGAGAGGGAGGGTAGGGAGAGGCGAGATAGGGAGAGGAGCGCGCGCGAAAAAACTACAATGTCCACGAAATGAGCAAAATGTCGCTACTGTGGAGCAAAAAAGTCACCTCCGATTTGGCTGATTTTCACATATATGGCGTAATCGAGTGCGTAAATTCCAAAAATGATGGAATCTCGTTGCAAATAATGCAAAAATGTTACACAACGGCAGTTTGAAATTTTCAATGGACTGAAAATGTCCTTCAAAATTAACCTACAGGGCTCATTTTTATATCATTATGTGTACTAGGGACCAGAAATCGATCGCCACTTCAATTGTACAGATCCTAGTTTTTCCCAATTTTTGACGATTTTTCGGATTTTTCTCATGCCCTGAGGCAACGAAAAAATTTCATGTCAAATGGACCTCAGATTCGTGATCTACGGAGTCGATTTACCCTAAAACTAAGTTTTAAGCCAATTCGGAGACCTAAAGTTGAGAAACTATGCAAAGTGTCCACTAGTGTTGGCTGAATGAATACGAAGAAATAAGCGCTCTATCCCATTTCATTCCTCAGTAAATAGGAGCGGCCGTCCCCGTCCATTCTTCGTATTCATGTGAATACGAAGCAGTCCCCTTCGTATTCAGCTGAATACGAAGGTTTCAAACCTCGTTATCTACGCTCCAATAAACCTTTAAAAATTAGAAAAGTACGCATAAACGTGTTTTGAACAACGGATAATCCAAAAATGAACTTATATTGACACTTCAATATGATAACATATTGGCAATAAATGAGGCAAACCACCGTAAATAGCCATGATAGGAACTAATTGATTATTTATTCTTGTTCTCCATCATGAAAAACCTATCCATGCGCATTATCATGAATTTTTCCCCGCCAATTAAGGCCATTAAATGGATCTAAAAGTTTCGTATTCATGTGAATACGAAGGCTGACAGTTCGTATTCACATGAATACGAAGAATGAACGACCGCTCCCCTTCGTATTCGTATTCACATGAATACGAAGGGAGGGCGACCCCTTCGTATTCATTCTGCGCTGGGATTCATTCTGCCTACACTAGTGTCCACCCTTACAGAAGATGTCTTTTATGAGAAAGGGAACCGATCATCAGCAAATTTCTCCTTATGCGTTTATTATTACCTTACTGAGCCCAAGTTCCCACTAAATGAATTTAGAAATGCGTGATTTTGTTAGTATTGTATACTAGTATAATGATAATACATGTTATATTATGTGACCTAATGCTAATTGTGTAGTACTGTAAGTAGAAGTTAGAGATGTGTTTGTGTCTGTTGTATTGAGAGAAGTGCCATGAGTAGAGCATGACCACTTCCCATTGCTCACGCGCATTGTATTTGTTGCTGTTTGCCGTTTTTTATTTAGTCGGAGTCTGCAGTTGGGAATAAAGTTGTGAGTATTCCCCCAGTCTCTGATCAAAAGGCATAAGAATCACAAGACATCCTTGTCTACAATTTATTTTTTTTACATACCTTAAAGAACTCCCTAACGGGATGTTTCGTCTTCCTGTTCCTCTTCATGTAAGGTTTCTTGCTGGTGCTGCTTGTTGAGGAGGATCTGAACAGTTTTTTTGTTAAATTATCATTTCTTCATTTTTTATTATGCAACGTGATGTGGCGATCTGTCTACTTCACTATTATGACATGAATGGGTGAAAGACTAGCGCACCATGGTAAATTGCGTTATAATGGTGAAGTGAACGCCAGTTTATCATTACGGCGCAAATTTCCACTCTTGTCTTTCACCATGACGAGTTTCTGGTACTCCAGAATCTCTTACTTGGCGCTCTTCGTTGCCACCGAACTGATACCGATGACACTGCTAGTTGAGGTGGTAGAGGATGTACTGGAGGCCGAGGATATCCTACAACAACTACAGTGATTTTGCTCAGAAACTTCCTGTGTCGCCGTAGAGCGATTTATATTGTTTTCGCCATCCACACTATACAATTGAGCATTAGTCACCCATTTCTCTTAGATCTTCGTTCTATTTTTACCCTCTTCTCGTTCCCAGGCGTAGTAGTCGCGCTTTCCCTAGCGCCTCTCTGACCGTCACAATATCTCGCTCCGCCAAAGGGTGTTCACGCTACGGTGGTATGGAAAACGCAGAATATACCATCTCTAACACACTGCGCTCTCTTCATTCTCGCTCTCTAATACTCTGCACCCCTTGTCCCTAGCCCTCGTTTCCCCTATATAAGACAGCCTCGGCACATGATAAATCAGCATTCTACCACACTGAACCACTGACTAGTCTTCTCTCTACCTTGGACCTCTGGCCAATCTCTCTCTGCCGCAACGGCGACATCCTGCGTGGTCTCCTCAAGACGGATGAAAATAATCAATTGTCTCATAGTCCAACATGGTATGTAACAACTTGATACATTTTTGGTCACCTGCGTTTCATGGCAATTCAAAAAAATAAATTAAATTACTTGGATCCCGGATCGGCCGAAGGGGCAGGCTGTGTGGACCGCATTGTCGTAGGAATGAGGCCGGCGTCCAGTGTAGAATTTTCAACCGGGGTGGACGCGGATTGTATGGCAGATGGCTGATAGAGGGTGAGGGCCGAGGCCTGCTGCCAAGTATCATTGTCTGCAAACTATTATTATTATTATTTAAAATATTAAAATGAATTTAATTTTTTAAATGAGTTAAATTACTTGCATTCTCCTTACAAAGTTTCTTTACTGGCACACAATGTTCGAATGAATGGGTAGGCAAAAATGCCCTAAGAAGTTTCCAATTGCGCCTTTGTTCAGCTTCGTTTTCAAGTGAACAGTGTTATTTCGAGGGAAAACATAGATGACTAGTCAGACAATAGAATTCACACTTGTACTCTGTGAGAAATGCTTCGAGAATGCGCAGAGATGACTCATCCGGTAATTAGCGATCTTCCTTTGTCTAGGGGTTCGCACAAACCGATCAGTTACGTCAGCGCTATTATCTATAATTGGTGAAAAAAGATTCATCAGACATCAATTTCATCATCCTCCACATGGCGCATTGGTCCCGAAATCCATGGTTCCCGCTAAAAATCGCAGTACAGGCTATAAATGCCACTACTTTCACATATTTGAGAATATACCTAAATATGTGAGGCATTCTGCCAACCCTGCTACTCACCCATGAGCATCGCACTCGTGCCGGGGTCTGCATGCGGCAGCGTCTGCCCCGTGGAAGTGACATTGCCCCAGGCATCATAGGTGGCAGTGGTTGCGGCCGGGTTCCAGTCCTCCGGCCACTGCGATTCGTTTTCAAAATGCATTGGCAGATCCGTCCCCCGCTTGCCCATGAACTGAGTGGAGTTGAGGTCTGCAAATTTTAGTAGTCTAACAATGGACGGTTTTGGGCCTGAAGTGGCGGATTCATCCCATATGTATGTCTATCGATATCACTTGAGGAAACCAAAGAATCCACCTTCACTTTTCATGCAGCCCAGAGTACTGACAGAGTACATTGCACTGTGATCAGACTTACTGGTTATGGAAAAAATGGGGGGGGGGGAATTTTCAAAAATGTCACACATTTGAAAATTCCTCTCATTTTTTTGCCTTAACCAGTAAGTCTGATAACAATCATATGCAATGTACTCTGTCAGTACTCTGTATTACAGGCATGCATGTCCCTCAGTGGAGTCTGGATTTCGCGCAAAATATTCTCAAACATAGCAAGATTTGGCATTTTCGAGCCTTTGAAAAAAAATTTCTCGTTGTAGAGAGAGATGCCTGAAAAAATGAAGGTGGGTTTTCTGGTTTCCCCCAAGTGCTATCGAAAGATACACATATTGGATGAATCCGCCACCTCAGGTCCAAAACCATCCATTGTAAGAGATGCTCAATTCAGTTAATTTTGTCTTTTGCGAGTAATATATTTTATTTTTCGTCTCAGAAGCATACTCGAAATTCAGAGAACGTAAATGCAAATACGCTTAAATATGTGTTATTATGTCTACTTTGATGCAATTTTTGATGCCCGGAAGTCCTCAAGCAGAATATAAAGGCCCTTACCCGTAGTCATATAAGGGTGATTGGGGTCTGGGGCTAGATTGAGACCGTCCGTCGACTGCACTAGCAAGATGTCCTCTGGTAGCAGGCCCGTGTGGTCCTGTGATGAAGATATTGGTTACTGTGACACTCATGTTGCTTGTTTTTGCCTCGCATGTGATCATGTTCTTGTAATGTCATGCAGAAAGCACATAAACACAGTGATATAAAGTGCTTAGTGTATGGTGATGGAATCAGGACTAGAACCATCACGGCCATTCACACTACACTCAGAGTGTACATTAGGAAAAGGCGCAGTACGCCGACGATTGGTAGTGGCCGATCCAGGCCCAGACCTACCGTACTTTCGGTGCGGCGGTGCGCAATCATGATTCTACTAAAGCAACTCCCCTGCCTCATTAATATCCTATTCGTGGCGCGACCTCTTCCCATATAGCGCAGTCGGTAGCGAGCTGCGATGTGCACCCGAGAGGTCAATGGTTCGATCCCCCAGTCGGGCCATTTGACCCCGTGGTGTGCCGAGTGCATTAGACACCAATGTACCCCTTGAATCGCCGTGCCATGGTTGGGTTAAGGATGGCTGAGGGTATATCTCCAAACAAATGATGGCCTTGAAACATACCCCCATAACATAGGAATATTCAAGCTGCCAACAATGACAAGTACCGAACCTTGAGGAAGTGCTGCTGTCCGGCTGCCGCAGGGGAGGAATCGGGCGACAGTGGCAGTTGGTGGGCGGCTAACTGAAACTGGGCATTTCTTACTTTCACTTTCTTACAAAAATAAATGACATGAGCTGTTTGAAACATCTTACTAAACTGACACATAAAATTCGGAAAAGAAATGGAAATTGTTCGCTTTTGAATAAACTACATCAAACCCAACCTGATGCCCTAACATCTGATGTCCATCAGCAGCCATCGGTTGCAGCAAGTGGTAATGGTGGTGGTGGGTCTGATGATATTAGGTTGTTTACAAAGTTCTTTCACACTTGTGATCTACATTCTGTAATTTCAACCAGATTGATAGTTGACCACATCCACAGTAACCATAGACAACCCACATCGGTCCGTAATACGGACTCCGTATATATAGCCACTACCATAGCCCTCGGGGACAGCGCGCGAGTGAGAGGGCGCGATTCGCGCGATCATAAGGGCGCGATTTTTGGGGTCTGGGCTAGGATTCTTCAACCCAATCGATAGGAAATCCAGGATAAGAATAAAAAGATTACCCGGTTTACCTGCATGGGTACGGCATGTCCCAGGGAGTGACTGAACCGAGCAGCCATGACTGAATCGGCTGTCGGTTGCGGGGTCTGCTGAAAAGTCAGTTTTCGCAAGGAACAACTACTAACCGCAACCATCAACATTACATTCCTTCATATCTGGACAGAGTTGCATACATTTTTTCCATTGAAATTGCGCTGTGTCGTTTGATATGATAATTATGGCATATCACTTGCTTTTCTCCGCCCTTACAGAGAACGCGTTTTAAGTGACGGGTTTTCGGTTCTATGGTATCTTTGCAGATCGATGGTACACAATTTTATTTTCTAATTTTATTCGCCATTAACTTCTACAAGATTCGTTCAAGAAACATTCAAAAATCTGGAACACTGATAGTGAAGCTGGCACAGGAATGCAAACATGGACGAAATAATGCAGTTTGAGGTGCTGTATCTGCTAGAGAAGACGAATTCAAACAAACTTCCTTCACAAAAATTTCTATTCTTGATGTCATCTCTAGATATTGGTGCTGAAAAGTAGGGGTCATGTCAGTGACTGAATGTCCGTTTTTGGACATCGAAAATGAAAAAAAAAAAAAATCGAAAATGATCGCTGACATAAGACTTTTAGTGTTTATTTTGAAACTGCATTTTTAAAGAATTTTTAGGCGCTAAGATGAGCCGCTGACATTTATTCTGGATCGAATTTTGAAATTCAAAATTTAAAGTACCCAGCACACAAAAATTACCTCCCTTTTTATCTCAAGCACACAAAAATTACCTCCCTTTTTTATCTCATTTTCCGAACTACTGCGGCGCCAATTTCATGTTATCGAAAATAAAAATGACCGGAAATCTTACCCTGGCCTCAGGTCTGCGATCAAAGGTGCAAAAATCGAAGTTCTTGCCCTTGCACGCGCGCGCGATTCAAACGCGGATTTGCGGATACTGTAGATTTGGGCAGTATCAGCCCTTTAAGATCGGGGTTCTTCTGGCAGTATTCGCATATAACACGCGATCTACGATAAAAGTAATATGGACCTGGTACAGAAAAGTCAAAAAAATTCTAAAAATATGAAGTAAAGTTTTTCTATATATGTACTCATGACTTAAATTTTTGAGACTATCCCCCCCCATATTTTTAGCTTCCCATAATTTTTCCCAAAAAATACTCCTTCAATATTGATACTGAAAGTCATAGGTCATCGGTGACGAGTTTTGGGATATTTTTCACATTCTCATTTTTTCGGCTGTGTCCAAAAACGGTCTTTCAGTCACTGACATGACCCCCACTTTTTAGCACCAATATCGATAGAGGACATCAAAACAAGAAACTTTAGTGTTGGAAGTTTGCCTGAAATCGTGTTTGCAGCGAAATACTCCTTCAATGATTTTTCAAATTTGGACGCCGAAAATCACAAAATTAAAATTTTATAAGTGACGCAATTCCAAAACAAACAGTAGCTGAGGGCACAGTGGACTCACAGTAAGTTTAGTTCACCCATGTATGATAACGCACTGCATTTCGGCCCGATCGAAAGAACTTGCCAAAGTAGTGACAGAAAGGGCTTTCCTAGTCCGGTCTTATCAGACAATATCTGACTGGAGTGAGATGCCCTTGTCACACGCTGTAGTCTTTCAATGCAAGCCTTCACTTCATCCCACTGTTGAACGCTCACGATCAGTGGAAGGATTTAATCTTCGGATTAGCACGTTGCGGAACGTTAAGTCACCGAAGACGTACAAACCAAGATCTATGAGCGCTCAACAGTGGGATAAAGTGAGGGCTTGCATTGAAAGACTACAGCGTGCTGATCCGAGTGCAAAAGGAAAGAGAATCCTTCAGCAAGTAGAACAGGACACAGGAAAAAAGGTCAGAATACCCAGCATGAGAATGCACTGTCATAATCTTCTTACAGATAAATCCAACTTATGAGGGCACGGGGCAGATTTGGACCTTGTGGAGAGGAAGGCACGCTACGGCAACAGTGTGCGTCCTGTCAACCAAATCATTCGAGTTGAGAGATGTACCGAATGGAAAGGAAGAAAAGAAGGATTCCTGAATGCATGTTCAACAGACGAGGCGATGGTTGTATTGGATAGAGGCTCTCGAACAGTGTGGATTGGGAAGGAGGACAAGTACTAGGGTTGGAAGTATGACTAAAAGTTGTCTTATTACCCAAAATTTGTGTAATCAGACAACTTTGACCGCCATTATCCCAAAAAAAACAAAAACGATTTTTTTTCTTAAAAAATATGTTATGTAGAATTACTGCATAACGATCAGCTTGTCGGCATGTTTTTTTTAACTTTTTCCGCAATCAATTCTGTGAATTTAGTAAATCACTTTTATTCGTATCTCTCTGCTTCGATATATACAGCAATATGCAATAGCTTAGGCTCCTGACTACCACATCTACGGCGGATATAAGGGGAATCGGCCTTTGCAGTTCGACCTCTCCGGAACGGTTTTCCGAATGATCAAAAGGGACAAGAGCAGCAGCAATCTTGTGCCACAGCAAAAATTCGGTCAGACGAGCCATAAGTTCACGGCTCAGTCGTCCATTTCATTACTATGACGCGATCTTCACACCCAGTAAAGACAATAGATATTTGTGCAATAATGTAGAAATGGAGAGCTGCGCCATTACTCGTGGGTTTCATCATTACTGCACAAATGTCCACTGCGCTCCTGTCATTTAGAGAACCGTCCGGATTGAGCAATGGATGTAGGCCGTTCCGTTCTACGGTTACACTCTGTGACTACTATTCTACCGTGGAGATATTAGTGAAGAACGTCGCTCGGGTGGGGGAATTTTCGCAAATTATTTTGCGTGACTAACAGGGGTTACATCGCAAACACAGGGCAAGAATATGTAGAACAATGTCCCGTACAAGCAGATAAATGAAACGTTACAACTTGGAATGCAGCCAAATTGTCGCAAAGCGACATTTTGGCTGAGGACAAGGAGTACACAAAAAAGGAAAACGAAAAAAAACTTGAGTGGTCCTAAAAATCACACCTGAATATACACAGAAGAAATGTGGAAAATGATGAGAGGAAAACTTGAGAAAGACTTTTACAACCATTTTTGAAAGTCTTTCTCCGGGGTTTTATGAAAGTGGTGTCGGGGCATGAGTAGTACAGGCACTACTCTTGTAAAAACGATACTAGTCATCGAGCGCTAGTAGGTAAGTCTTACTAGGCAGCGGCTACCTACAAAAAGAGATATGTGTACTGCTAGAGTAAAGTCGAAATATGGCAAATGAACTCAAAAATGCACTGGAAACACTCTAGAAGATCTAAACGGACAAAAATGCTGGGTATAGCGAAAGAGATCTTCGGGTTGTTGTAGTCAATCGAACTACTGGGGCAAATCGGGCTTCATGGAATCCGGAAGGAGTCATTGTATGTAGTCTGGTGCTTGTAGTTTCGTCTTTGTAGCACGGTCTGTCAGTACTCCTGCTTGATGATGGTGGTCGGGGTCGTGGATCCGACTACTGCTGCAGCTGCAGCGGTCGCAGACGGTCCGCGCTTCTGCACCCATTTGATGTAGACGGCGTTGTACTCGACCGAGTGATGCCGCATCAAGTGACGCATGAAATTGGACGAGCAGGGCGATTTGACGACCCCGGCGCAGATCGAGCATTGCGCATTGCCGTCCGGAGTTCGCTGCAACAAAAATTGATGAATATGCATGTCCTTTTTATTCTACATTTTTCATTTTCGATTATCAATATTTTGAAAATATGAACCGATCATCAACAAAAAAGGCACCGCATGACGAATTTAGATACTACGCAGAATAAAATGAAAAATAATTCATTAAACATACTTTGAAGAACTCCCAAACGGGATGCTCCGTCTTTCGGTTCCTCTTCATGTAAGGCTTCTCGTTGGTGCTGCTTGTCGAGGAGGATCTAAACATTTTTATTAATCATTTCTCCACTTTCTAATTTTACGGCATGTTGGTGACATTACACTTGAACAAGGAAACGTTGACGTATCAGCCTACATACTTCACTAATGCGACGTTTGCGTAGTATTGCTGACGTAGACAGAACCAGTGTCCATTTCACCATTACGTCAAAAATATTCATGGCGCTGGTACTGCAGAATCCCTCACCTGGCGCTCTTCATTGCCACCGAACTGATGCCGATGACACTGCCAGTCGAGGTGGTGGAGGAGGTGCTTGAGGCCGAGGAGATCCTATAACAACTTCAGTCATATAGTTCTGACTCATCCTGAGTAGCCTCCTCAAGACGGATGATAATAATTAATTATTTGACAGTCTAACATGGTATCTAATTCCACCATTTCATGATAATTCAAAAATAAAATAAACTACCTAGATCCCGGATCGGCAGAAGCAGCGGGCTGTGCTGATTGCATTGTGGTAGGAATGAGACCGGCGTCCAGTGCAGAAGTATCAACTGGGGTGGACACGGATTGGATGACGGATGGATGACTGAGTGTGAGGGCCGAGGCCTGCTGCCACGCGTCATGGTCTGCAAATGGGTATTTTAATTTTAAAAAATATATAAAATAATTAATTTAATATTTTACAGAATTAAATTACTTGTAAACCCCTCGCAATGATATTTCGACTAAACGCAATGCTCGAATGAATGGGCGTATGCAAGAGTAGACCTAACAAGTTTCAAATAGCGCCTTTGTTCAGCTTTGTCAAGTCAACAGTGTCCGCTCGGGGAAAAATTTGGTGACCAGTCAGACAATGGAATTCGCACTTGTACTCTGTCATAAACGGCCGAAGAATGCGCAGCGATGACTCATGCTGTGATTAGCGATCTTCTTTTGTCTAGGGACTCGCACGAACTGACCAGTTATGTTACCGTTATGTTATTGAACAAAATATCTATCCACATATCACAGATCCATTTAATAGTCATGGACATGGTGCATCGGCCCCGAAGCCCATGCTTCCAGTTAAATAAATCGCGTTCATAAATGCCCGCCATTATTGGATTTGTCTACGTTTTGTTTCCTATAAAATAGCCGTTCTGCCAACAATAATACTCACCCATGACCATCGCACTCGTGCCCGGGTCTGCATGCAGCAGCGTCTGTCCAGTGGAGGTGACATTGCCCCAGGCATCATAGGTGGCAGTGGTTGCTGCCGGGTTCCAGTGCCTCTGCCACTGCGATCCGTCATCGAAGTGCATTAGCAGATCCGTCCCCCGCGTGTCCATGAACTGAGTGGAGTAGAGGTCTGCAAAATAAGCATTTTTATCGTCTAAAAGATGTTTGATTCGGCTAACTTAGTATTTTGCAACTAATATTATATAATAATTATTTCCTCTCAGAAGCAGACTCGAAATTCAGAGAACGAACATACTGTACGCTTCAATGTGCGTTATTATGTGTGCTTTGATGCAGTTTTTGATCCCTCCGACTCCACAACCTGAAAAATAAAAGAAATACTCGTACCCGTAGTCATGTAAGGGTGATTGGGGTCTGCAGCAAGATTGAGTCCGTCCGTCGACTGTAATAGCAAGACGTCCTCGGGTCGCAGGCCGGTATGGTCCTGAATGGAAAACATTGGTTACTGTAATTTGCAGGTTGCTTGTTTTTCTCTGACATATCACTGTGTTCTTGCACTGGAGATTGCAAGTTCTTAGTGCACTTATCATAAGATTATGGTCTATCATCAGGACAAGTACTATGGTTTGTGTTTCACAGAGGGTGCATCTTCAAATATATAGTGGCCTTGAAACATAACCCGTAGTCAAATTGCCAAGGATGACAAGGACTGTACCTTGAGGAAGTGCTGCTGTCCGGCTCCGGTTATCAGGCAGTGCTGTGCTGCCGCGGGGGAGGGATCTGGCGACAGTGGCAGTTGGTGGGCGGCTAACTGAAATAGCACATTTTTGCTTTCACTTTCTCCGAAACTAAATATGATTATGATCCTTTAGAAACTTCTACAAAATGCATTTATGGACCGTTAAAAAGTTGACCTTTAACCTCTTGACTCTTGACTGAACCTGAACTGTTAGCACAGGAATGAGCAAACCCAACCTGGTGTCCCAACAACTGGTGTCCATCAGCAGACATAGGCTGCAGTAAGTGATGATGATGGTGGTGGTGGGTCTGAACGAATTCATTTTGATCCAGAACATTGCTTTCTCAATGTGTTTCGTTTTCTATTATTTATGTAATCAGAAGTGAATGTCAGCCTCTAAGTGTTAAACATGAAACATATTCTAAATCGCGGTTAATGGACAGAGAAACGATCAACTATCACGCAAATGAGAGAGTGCGTAGGACGAAATTGAGAGAGCGTTCGTACTCAATATATCAATTCAGTTTACATGAACAATAATTCGATCTTATATTCATCCTTCAGATAAAGTCGAGTGGACATTTCGCAATAGAATCAGAAATATTACCCAGTTTACCTGCATGGGCACGGCATGTCCCAGGGGGTTCATAGGCGCTGCCATGACTGAATCGGCTGAAGGTTGAGGGGTCTGCTGAAAGGTATATTTTTAAAGGATCAAAGGACAAACGACCATCCGCAACCAGTAAACTTTCCTTTACATCTCGACAGCGTTGCTTACACTTTTCCATTGAAAATGCAATATATCATTTGATGTACGATAGTTATGGCGTAGAAATGTTTCAAGTATAATATATTTTCATTGTTTTCAAAAATATATGGCATTTCAGATGCAGAGTACAGAGTATGAAAAGTACAAATAAATACCTGCTCAGTAGGCTGCTGCTGCGGTTGCTGTTCCGCGGAAATCTGCGGCTGCTGCTGGGTCTGGGGTTGAGATGTGGGGGTCTGGGCGCTCTGCGACTGCTGGTCTGGAGTGACGATGAGGTTGGTGGGCTGAAATACCTATATTCTAGCGGATGACTTGTACTCGTCTACTAGGCTCCCACTGGGCTGACAAAATGGAACTTCGAAATAGAGTATTTTTCGTTAAAGCGCCTGGAAACGGCAAGGAAATCCAAGCAGAGTCCACATTTGTGCAGCCAATTCCCTCGGAGCAGTTGTCTCTTTCGCATGCATGACAACCGCTCCGAGGTAATTAGACGACAGAAATGTTGCTTCTGCTTAGATTCCGTTCCCTTGAACGCCGTGGGCATTTGCGCCATGATAGTGACATGTACAGGCGCAAATGCCCATGGCTCTCTTGCCTTTCCACTAGAGATTCTAAATCGTTTTATTTTTCCCCATTCTTCTCCAGAGCGCGGTTGTCTCACTCCATAATAGACGACCTCGCGGCGGAGAAGAATGACGACAATGTTACCGTTTTTAAACCGATGTTTTTCCACCCAGTTACCCCGACCTGCCGGCTACCGTACCTTGTTTTGCCGATAGCTGCGTATCTGTTCTAGCAACTGATGATGGTTGTCAGCGTGATGTCGTTCAAGATGCTTGGTCATATTCGTAGAACATGCTGATTTGACGATCTGGAAGGAAATTCTCTTCGTCCAAAGCCATAAACACGGGAGTAAAAAACACATATTACGCGCATTGGACATTAGTGCCTAATCATTGAAACCAAGCCAATATAGTCATTAGAGAGGAGAAATCTAGTATGGGTAGTGTGATCGGCAGTTTGACTACATACTTTATGGAATATAGTTCAAAGGAGGTGTACCTTCAATTATATATTAGCGTTGAAACATAACCCATAAAGTCGTAAAAGGGTGCGGAAAAGGACCGCGCAGCCTAGAGGAATGACGCACCGAGTCGACCTTTTTCTGATATCAACAAGTCATCCAGGTGGATGTGCGATGTAAGCCGTCGTCCGGGCGACAAGAAGACAACAGAGGACGAAGAAACGAATGATACACTCTTCTTCTGATTTGCGCGCAATACGAAAGCGAAAGGCTGACGTCGGCAGTGAAAGCGCATGCTTTATTTAACTTCCATGCTTTAGAGACTACCACTATAATAGAATGAAGCATCAACTCAGTGTCAACTTTGATATGTTCCAATGATAAATGTATAGAAACTACCGTTTCAAGGGCGCGAAATACTCGTTCGACCTAGATATTAGCGCTGATATAGTCAAATTCGAATTGAAAAACGCAACGTAGTGATGTAGTTGTGATTGCGAAGAGAAAGAAAGAGCGTCTCGAGCTGATTGTGGGGGGTTGGGCGAAAGGCTACTACCAAAGTCGCAAACCGCTCGAAACGCATTAGCGAGAGAGATGAGTTCCTCTCCCCCTCCTCTCCCATCAATTTGTTACGGTCAGCGCTAATCAGTGCGCAACGTAGTAACGTATGAATGACCGCTAGTAACAAAGGCAACGAGATTTCGGCGAATGAGAGCGTGGCTTTGAAAGTGGCAGCAACGTTTGACTTTAACAAGTTCCACAGAAGGCATATTGCGAAACATATAGAAGCTTCGAAACACAACCCATAGGCAGTCAAATGATCGACAGTTACGCCATGTTGGAGTTGGCGCGGTTGAAGGACTCTTGCGCCGAAATGGTGAAATGGACCATTCCGCCGTGTTAACGACCACCATTATAGCACAACCGTCCACATTTCACCATTATGGCGCAAATGTCCAGCACAGCTGTCCTTCTCCAACATAGTTACGCTTTCGGGAAGCGATCTTTTGGAGAATGTAGCAGCAATGAAAGGACGATTGAGCGAGAGAGAGAGAGAGGGCTAATCAGCACGGTAAATCGGCTGCTGGGATGAATCTCAAATCTCCGGCCGGAAAATGAGCTCTGAATAGGAAAGGAAAGGAGGAAAGAAGGAGGAAGGAGAGATCAAGCTGGGGCTAGCGGGAGGGGTAGGACGACATTCTAACCTACATTGATGAGCTTTTCCCGAGAAGGATGAAGAGAAACAAAAAGGGAGCAATAATGAGTGATGGGTATGGGGAAGAGATCTCGATAAATGCGCGGCTGTGCTATGAACTTTCGCCCATACTATTCTAGGGTAGGGGAAAGTTGCTCGTAAGATCAGGTAATACCTATGGGTTCTAAATCGGTAAATTCGTAGTCATTCTTCTCCGCTGCACAGTTATCTGTCAAGGGGTGAGACAACAGTGCTGCGCTGAAGAATGGCGACAAATATACCGTTTTAGTACCCCTGATGATCACCTCTATATGGATCTAATAGTCTCAGGAACATCCACGCATACATTAGAAGAGCTAAAATAGGCACCGAGTAGTGCGCAATGCTTTGTAGAGATCTCGATACATAGATACCTTGCTTTTTCTCATATTTTTCAACTTCGCAAACACGACATGCTTGAGCAATTTCTATTGTGAAGCCACCGGATTCACTCGCGTGGCTTTGTTCTCGGGATATGACGACGTCCGTACGCTATAGTCGTTTATTGTTAAAGTCAGCACAATGAGCAGGGCAGCCGATTATCATGGTCTTAGCGGTAATAACGGATGCTAGGAAATCCGCTCGGGAAAAATGATGTTCACCGCATATTATTCATCTGGCATGGGGGCCCATGTGCACAAATATATACGTGTATACAATGAATATAGATGCAAAGACTTCATAAGATCTAAACTATACATGGTGGTTGATCCCTGGTACTCAGTCCGCTACGCAGTCCCACGCGCCTTGCAACATCGGACTCGATTTCTCAGCCGCTTGTTCGAACCCCCAGGATGAAGTATCGAATCGAGTACTCGCAAAAGATCGTCGACCTCCCAGGGATCATCCAGTCCGAAAAGAGCGTCTGCTTACGCTATGCCAGTACCGATTTATATAGGGGTACATCAGGGGATATTTAGTGTCCCATATCAGTCTAGTAATATATCTTTATTATGATTAAGGTTAATCTTCCAGGAAAGAGCAGAAACCGCTCCCTGAAACATTTTACATCCACCTAGGTTAATCATCCCTCGATCATGAGATCTCCCCTTATCCTTTATCTCCATCGATTTATCTCGATTACGGTATGCTTCCAGGTGGGAGAACCTGTCTGGTGAAGAATGAGAAGAAGAAATTTCATTTTCCCCGGAAGAAAGAGAGTAACGAGCCAATCGAACCGGTGGTGGGAATTGAAGCCGCTGCCCAATATCACCAATCTCGATCAAGCAGCGAAAAAGAGAGAGAGAGCTGGATATTGCGACATAGGGTTGGCAGTTAGCAGATCAAATCGGTTATGTTTCACGAAGCGTATATATGAATTCGATGTCTGGGATTACTGAAACATAACAGAATCAGGTATGGGAGCACGGAGTGAAGTTGGTTATGTTTCACGAGCGGAATATATGAATTTGATATATAAGATCAGTGAGGCATATCCGAAAGGTACGGGGGAACACGGAAGGAGTCTCTTAACACGCACACCGATGGCATGTCAGTATACACAAGCACCTAGGGCTAATGAGCCCTGTCGAGAAGAGATGGGCGCGCGCTTCTAAGAAAGGGGAAGAGAGGGAATGGGGGTGGAATGGTTGTACAACAATACACGACAGCCTCCCATCAAGCGAGCAGGGGAAATGACGTGGGGGTCTGACCGTAACAAAGTCACCCCGACCATATTGGCTGCTCGAGACAATGGCAGCGCGCGGGGGAACAAAAAGAGCAGTAGCAACAGTAGAGGGAGAGTAAAGGAGGGGTATGAGAGGGAAACGCCTTCAAGGACACTGAGTTGCAGCTGTAAATTGAGTGATATGCGAGCATGACGCGAGAACAAGAACAATGTGTTCTAGGGGAATGACTAGACCGTTAGAAGCTGGCAGGAGTGATGACGAGTGCGAATCATTGAGCTCATCTGAGGGGTCTCTATTACCTCAGAACAGACAAGTTAATTCTAAGAGAGGGCAAAACCATCAAGGACAAAGGGAGTTGCAGCTGTAAATTGCGTGATATGCGAGCATGACGCGAGAAGAAGAACAATGTATTGTACTTTCAGGGAGCACAGACCGTTAATGGGGCTGGGGAATGACGAAATGGAGACATTCGCTCGTCTGAGGGGCCTATGTTAGCTTATCACAAGTTCAGAGAGGTAATCAGGAGAGTTCAGAAAATGGTGCTGGGGTGAGATCAGATCATGGATACGAAACAATTACGAGGCATTGGGAGACACGGAGGTTCTTGGAAAAGCATAGGATATAAAATTACAAACCTTCTGGCAAATTCGACACCTGACAAGCTGGTCGTCCAGTCGCACGAAGTAGTTCCAGCACGGATTCTCGGTCGGTCTGAACAAATAGACTTGTTATCTGGTATACGCATTTGGGATACGACCCGTTCATGATAGAGGATCAGCTGAGAAGGATTCGGATGAGGATATCCAGCTCTGCACTTTTTTGAACAATATGGGGTCCGCAACGTTTGGATTAAGGTTTATAAAGCTCTTTTCTCCCTCAACCAATCCACTCTATGCGGTTATCTAAATTAACTTTACTACCGAATTAGAAACCCTAGTTCGGAATGCGCGGTATCATCATTGATGGAATGTGCGCGCAAATCACGCAGGCAACAAAAGACCGGGAAGGTCAAAAGGCATTGGCACCGACGCGCGATCGGTATTGTGTAATCTGTATGCCTACAGAGTAGGGTGGTTCAGCTTGGAATTGTCACCTCTCTACTAGGGAACTACTTTTGTCTGAGCTTTCATTCGACAGATCGTCTATTATGAGCGAAAGGGAATGACTCACCTGTGAGCATGTACGAAAAACGGTCAATAAGTCATTCCCTGCCTTCTACCACCTTCCGAACGCTTGACTATCAAATATGATTGGCAGTTGGACTGATTTGTTGATCATATTACACAGAGATTATATTATAAAATATATACGAGCATTGAAACATAACCCGAAAAAGTATTCAAACTGCCAACCATACTATCAAGGTTAGAGACGGTGGCTCAGTATTGAGGTCGGCAAATACCAAGGTACATGGTATTTCAACCCGAGGTAAGTTCGAAAGTTTGAGAGACAAGAACTTAAGTGAGGAGAACGACGCGAAATTGCGCAATAACATTGGCATACATGTGTCTGCAAAAAGTAGCTGCTGCTCTTGGGTGTGTTCCTATTTGTTGCCTGATGTACTAGGTACTTCGGAGAATGAAAAATGCATATAAATCTACAAGAACGGTTACTCGCTAAATGAAGTGAAAGAATGCCATGGACATTTGCGATGTGAAGGTAAAAGCTACGGATGCGCCATCGTTTCCAAACTACGCAAACTTCCATTTCACCATTACGGCGCAATTTTCCATGCCATCCTGCACCCACAAAATGTACTGCACCCTCACCTTCCTCTCTTCGCTGGTGGTGCCGACGTGGAGCAAGTGGGCTGTTGCTTGTCATCCTCCATCACTTCCTGCTTGATCGTCTGGTCTTGGTCCTCAGACGACGAAGCGAACAACGCTGTCTCCTCGGTCTGAAAATATTAGATAAATTCAATAAAACTTTTTGTGATTAAATGAACTAATGCCTATCATTAAATTTATTCGTCACTGCTTATTCGTCAATCTAATGTCATTTACACATTTACCCTCCAGTCTAGGTTAGGCCGCTTAAAGACGCGATCCCCCTCATCCGCCATGCCTTGTGCAGCTAGCTGATAGAAAATCGATAATAGCCAGGAGAGGTTCTGTAGCTGAAGATAGTGCAGGAAGACGCTTTTAGAATCAGTAAATATAATTCTTCCAGTTTGAGGGACTCCAGGACAATAAGGATCTTCCAGAGGGTGGCGTTCAGCAGACATCCATGCAGGAAGTTGTGTCGATAGACGCGTTGGTTCTCGATTCTCGGTATATCACGAGCTAGGAGATAGTAAGGGCAAGAGATGCAGAGACAGTGGGCACTTCTCCTTTACTTTGACACAAACAACTCTAACAGCAGCTGCTGGGAAACATGTGACCAGGTTGGTCAGCTTGAAAGGAGAAAATCGTTAAGGGTTGTGCCCTTTACACGAAGTTGTGTTGCTAGATCATTCTCGCCGAAACGTCAACAGGGAAGGCAGAAATTCGACTGTTATTGTACTAAATCTACATTTAATCTCTCTAGGAATCAGGTCCTTCGGGTTGCAGAGGCTAGAATCCTTGGAACTGCGAACCTCCAGCTATACAAAGGAGCGTAACTGCAGCTTTATTTTGGTTTGACAGTGTTCGGAACTCCGTCATCCAATAGGCAAGCTCTGAGAGACCATTTCATAAGGGCGCGAAAAAAAGTACATGGTACAGTTGTCTTTACCCTAATCAATCAAATTAACCTCGAGCTATTTAAGCCCTTATAGAAGGTGAAAGTGCTAGTTGTGCAGTTGGAGAGTGCTATAGTAGGTCATGCAGATGAAATCGAGAGCACTTTCTGTCGGCTTGCAGACCACTTCATCAAGGAGGGAAAGTGAGAGTGAAAGATGCGTTCGGACACTACGGGAGGAATTGGCATCTATCACATGAGGAGGCAAATTTGCGCCATAATGGTGAAGCGGACAACTGCGCTACCATTCCACATCTCGAGTGTCCATGTCCTCGCTATGGTGCAAGTATCGCAAGTGCGGTCTTTTCTTGCACCTATCACGAGAGTGTAATCTAGGGAAACAAGGAGGACGTTGCAGGACGACGAATATGGCCATAATAATGTGGAGAAAAAATCCAGTGAGAGTTATGAAAATGACATAATAACATCTCTGTCCACGTTCTAGGTTTCATCTACCATATATTTGTAGTTAGTTTAGTTGTGTAGGGGTTTGTATGGCAATATATAATTTTTACAAATACAACAATATGAAATATCCACTGAAACTGCAACAATAGAGCGCCGGCCACTTGATATAATATGTTTCTTCTATCATATATTCTTGGCTCGGATAGTATAGTTTTGGTGAAGTTCGCATTTCATATGGCAATATATTATACAATAATTCATAAAATCGCCACTGACCGCTGCCGTCTCCTGCTGTTGTTGTGCCGTAGGCAGTCCGAGGAAGTCCAGTGTCGCGAGTGCGGCCGTCGTTGATGAATCCATCGTCGTGAGGCCCAGCACGTCCTGCGGCAGCAACGAGCCGTACGCGCCTGGAGATGATGCAATTACAAATGTTTTGCTAGTGAATTGAATGACTCAGTCATTCAGTGAATTGTTCGTTCCACAATGAGCGCTCGAACGGATGATTCATGAATTATTCCCATTCTCGAGTGAAAAGATGAATGAATTATTCCGAAGCTGAACAATTCTCATTCATTTGCACAACGCCAGAATGATGATGAAATAGGGGAATCCGCAGTGGATTACGAAATACCTAGGAAGTGAAAAATCGATACCGGGAACGTTCATGGCGGTGGTTGCCTCGACGGTGGCCGCGGCAAGGCCGTCGTACGGCAGCGACGCTGCTTGGAACCTGAACAAGTGGTGTAAAGCAAGGGCTGAAATTAATCTTCAGCACCTGTTATTATCCTTTCTAATGAAAAATGAGCTTTAGGAGCTCTCAAAGAATAGCTTCTAATCAAGGATGGCGGCAACACGGTGGCAGCAGATCAAATACTATTTGAAGATATCCCCCTGTGAAGCATAGCCCATAAAGTAATCAAGCTGAACCAAACGACACTGGGAACGTAATAAATGATTGGTTTGGATGTATTAGGCAAACCTCTTTCGGCCTTCCAACTCCCGCGCCCCTCTATCACACAAGCAGATCAAGGAAACACTCCGAGAATTACAACTAGGAATCGATTGAGGAAGCTTTTCCCCTGAGGTCAACCATCTTTTTTCCAACTGGGTTTCGATGCAGTATGAAAACTGATGGGGATATTCGATAATCGCATGAAATCTTTATATATGAAATGCCTACAATTTTTATCTATTTGATTCCCAAATGACAACCAAGTTAAAGACACTTTGGAGCTTACCCTCTTCTTGAAGGTTATCCATTGCTTCGTAACACTAGATCAAGGATTAGCTTGAGCATGTTCAGGAAAAACTTGCAAGCGAACTTGCCACTTTGGAAAGCAGTAAACTTGTTTCATCATTAGGGGTCGGCCATGGCTTATACAGTACGACGTTGGTCACTGCTGACCAATCAGTTCTCGTGACTAACAACCACATTACTATCGATGTGATGGAAGCCATGGGTTCAAAAACGGCAAATTTGCCGTCATTCTTCTCCGGAGCGCTGTTGTCTCACTTCATGATAGACGACCGCCCGACGGAGAAGAATGATAGCAAATTTACCGATTTTGAACCCCTACTAAATAACAGACACATTATGTCGATGTGATGGGAGCGCGCTTTACGTGTGCCTTCGTCGACTTATGTTACTTTTGTTCGTCGGGTTCCGTCAGCAAATGAACCTACAGTACTAGAAAAGAGATAGAAACGTCCGGTGTTGATGTAAAAAAATTTCTTTTCGAAACTTTTATCTCGCATGCAAACTGTCAACCCTGCTTAATAATTCCGAAACTAACACTCTTAAATTTTAAAGGTCGGGTCCATTTTAAAGGTTGTTTTGGTCTGGTCGTTCCCGTCTGCTGCTCGATACGTGGCATAGTGGAAGCGACAGGAAAACTGAAATTCCTAAGCGGTGGGGGGAAGAAGGAAGGGGAAACAAGCGAAAGGGGAATAGCAAGAGGCAGCCAAAGCAAGGATGATTTCTTTGCCCAAATATCACTTGCCCAAACAATTGTTTCCCAAATGCGCGCCAAAGGTGACGTCTGCCTACAGTAACCCGAGAACAAAGGCCGGCTTGTTCACTGATCAAGCGCGGTCACACGGCAAGCACAGTAAAGAGGAGGAAAGAACAATGTAAGCTGCCCGGGTGGGGGCGCTATCGTCCACTTCTTCTTCGGTCAACTAGACAAAGCACGCGTTTTTGTCAGCCATCTATACCCCATCACTTTTCTCGGGGACCAACAGATCAGGTCGGCCGAGAATTTGCGAAATGTGCTCAATTCACCATACTATCAGCCGCGTATGCCACTCTCTACTCATTTAGAGACGATTCTTCGACCCACGAAATACGGGTACCATCAAAATTGACTTGAGACGCGGAAGATTGATTACTAGCTTACTCTCTCGAAAAGGAGTAGGGGTGGAAGAGCGTATGGCGCCGCTAGAGTAGGTTACTACACAACAAAATGGCGAGGACCTACGGTAAACCGCGAAATTTGGCGCCTTTACACTGTTGAGACCTAGCATGGTGCATCGGCCAATATTACAAGAACAAAAGTATGGCGCTATTAGAATAAAGGAAGCCTACCATGACTCGTAGGGTTGTCGCAGGGCGGTCGGCTGCGGAATCTGTGCCTGAGCTTGCTGATTGGCATCGAACGAGGACTGCACGTAGATTCCGATGCCCGTGTCGAACTGGAAACCCTCAAAACAACCCCTTTTCCACTCATAAAAGCACAATGTTTTGATAGAATCAGTCGTTAAATGACGGAGAGAGCACTGAAGGAAAAAAATGACGACAAATGGGAAGTGTAGTAGTTTAAGGTCGTTCAGGGACGAGAACAACAGCTTTGGACGGAAAAATTGCGGGAAACGGGAGGAATTGTATGTTACATCCTAACTGGGCTCAACTACGATATTTACAGTGAAATTAAGCTCTGAGAAACAGCTCCTTCGGGATAACTAATAGAGATCTGGAAACTATTCCCATTTGTATTCTTAGTTTCTCTAATTCATTCCAAGCAGTTGTGAGAGACAACCGCTCGGAATGAATTAAAGAAAATGAAATGCAAGTGAGAATCGATTCCCACTCATTTCGAGGTTTGTAATAACTATTACCTGTGTGGAAGCGGCATCCATAGAACAGAGCATAGGAGGGAGGCTCTTGGGCCGTTTTGGACCTGGAACAAGATCGCATTCCACTGATCGTAGGCGAAACCGTTCTCGTTATCACTTCTTCATTCTTCGTCTAGACTAGGGAAAGGATTATGGAATTTCTGACCCTCCATCTCTTCCGAGCGGTCGTCTACCGAAAAGTGAGATGTGACCGCTCCCGTGAGATTTGGGGTTGTCATACAATTACATAAAACGCCCCCTAGTCTAGAACGTTGGTCTATACAACGAATGAATGATGAAGCCAAGCTCAAACGGTCTCAAGGGATGCTCCACCTGGTTGGTCCTCGGTGGAGCTGAACTTGGAGTCCTCCTGATCTTCCTGATGGAAGTCTGCTGGAGCTGACGCCGGTCTGCAGTCGTCTGGAGCCGAGCTGAGACGGTCGACGTTGACCTCCGATCTTAATAAAAACACTATGGAATTGAAGGTGTCATTCATTTGCGGAGTTCCACGACAATGGGTGGAAATCGTCATCAAACGAGGTGTCCAGCGATCGGCTCGTTGTATAACAGCAAGGAACAGATAGTTCGTGACTCCAACTTATGATTACGGACCCCGGGCGGTCGCAGCCCTTCATCAAAAGGGGCAAGGCTATGTATGTATGATGTTGATGAACCGGCCAGGTCTCATCGTCATAATTGACCAATGGGGACATATGATGGTATTGGACGGCGAAAGCGCACGTATTAGCTGAGCATTCTTGACAGTTTTCGGCAAAAACGGGGAAGGCAGCACAGGGAACCTTTGATCTAAACCAAACGTCAAGCAGGAACTATGGTTGACAATTTGACCACTTCGCGGTCTATGTTTCACAGGGAGTATATCTTCAAATATATAGTGGGCTTGAAACATAAGCAGTCAAACTGCCAACCAAACGTTGATCTGAACCAACGTCAAGCAGGAACACAGTTAGGTATGGGGAAAGTGGTGCGGGCTGTAACTTTCGTCGGCTATGCTCTTGTCTCTCTCATTTTCTCTACGCGGGTCGAAAACACTTTGACCTAGTTATACAGTGATACGGCGGGGGCGAAAGTGCGCGTTAAACATTTCTCTCCCGAAAGCAAACGACCTGCAGGACGGACGGACGGGAGGGTGCACTAGAGGGTTGGGTTGAGAAGGGGTACCCAGAGCTTGATCCAGCGAGGCCTACCAATGTAGTCTCTTGGGCGCGAGAGACGGTAGTTCGGGGGAGGGTCAGGCAGTCTCGGCCGGTGCTTATCTCAATAGCGCGATCGTCGGTAGTGCTGCTTTCGCTATCGAAGAGGAGAAGAAGTGTTTCTTCTTTCCTAACCGAACAACGAGAGAGAAATGGGGGAAAAAGGGAAGAAGACGAGAAAGCGACCCGTATGCTAGCCAATGGGAGGAGGGAAGAGAGGGTCCACCTTTTGGGGAGTTAGCTATCGAATTCCCGGGTTTTAACAAAAAAACTGATTGTGAGCATTCAAATCTGCACTGAATCATGTTCACTGACCAGTGCAACTACTTTAGTGCATTTGTAATTCGTTTGATCTAAATGATTACAGAACCGTGCAGCTTGTTCTGATGCATATTATTTATTGTGGTAAACGGAGTTGAAAGTCAGCCTCTACCTATATGTTGATCGTGAAACCTATTCCAAATCATGGCTAACGGTCAGAGAAACGACGTAATAGCACACAAATTTCAGAGTGTCGTCAGCCAGATGGAGTGTGTGTACTCGGAATATCAAGTTGGTTTTCCACAATAATAACCAGATTATTTGAGTCTTCCAACCCCAATCAAGAAAGGTGAAACCTACGGTAGGCAGTATGAAGCGCGATCGGTTATGTTTCACGAGCATAATTTCTGGCGAGATAGAATCTTTGAAACATATGCATCCGTTCTCGCAAAGCTTACATCGGGGTCTTCGACGGAGAAGGTGCAGTCGGTGGTTTAGAGGACGTCGTTCCATTCTCCTCTTGCGTGGGCCTTTTACGACTCTGAAAGTGGGGATATTTGGCTGCTGGGTGCTTGCGCGAAACAAAACGGGATCGAACTGACTCTAAAGTGATGCGATCAAACAACAGACCATTTTAAAGCTTGAGTGGTCAATTTAGGCAACAGCAATGGTCCCTGAGGCGTTATTTTTACTCATCCTAACTGAACTGTTTCTCTAGTCTATTTATTTCACAATTGAAACATATTCCGTAGCGACGAAATAGCACGTGAAAATGAGAGACCAGGGCGGCATCCAGGTGTGAGATGCGTACAAGGAATAACTGTTCGGATAGGATTCATAATAGATCGGGAAAAACAACACTCTCCATGAACAAGATAAACCTGACGCCATCAATACCCGATTCACGAACCAAAATTTAGCACAACGGCACTTCTAAATACTTATCACGCGAGCAATCACCAGATCATTCCGTTGACTGGTTGAGATTGAGTGGTCAAATACAGTTCCAGTGCCAATTTTGCAGTTGTGGCGTAAACAAGCAACTGAAGAAGACCGACACTTACCGTAGGAACGAAGCGAATCACACCACAGGACGAGGCTTCGGGCTTGGATTCCTTAAACGAAGTTCATTTTATTGAAATAATGTAGTGGAGGCTCTTTCACTGTGGTCACAATGCCATTGCACCCTAATGTATTGGGTTCCATTACGCATGATCAGTTTGCGATAGGCTTGGAGTACTGTACCTGGACGTCGGTAGCAGTCGGAGCAGGCACTGCTGCAGGCCTCTGTGCTGAGGATGCAACTGCTGCAATCATGTTGGCGTTGACGAGCAGCTGCTGCGTCATCTGAACGATTATTTCATGGTGATGAATAAGGTTGGGAGTTTGTATGTGAACTCGCTTATGTGCTTAATAATGCTGCTTATGTTTAAAATAATCTTATATCTGGAAATTTGTTGCTTTCGTAAACATAACCAATCTTGCATACCAACTGCCAACTCTAGTAGTGAATAACGCCCCCTGACGATCCCTTTGCTATTCTTGCGGGAGAGTGTTTATTTTCGCAATATGTTTCACACCATTCTTAAATATTTCAGCATTTTATGACATCATTATATCCATAATTCCTTGGGCGGCTAAAAATATGACAAATGCAATTGATCGGCATGCTTCGTGCACGATTGTTATTATAGGTGTATTTTTTTGACTGATCATGTACTAGGGAACGACTTTTGGAATGATTTTTTTCTGTGCTCCCATATCGGCCGGCCGTCTATGATAAGCCGCAAAGACTGACTCACCGCTGCGCACGGACAAAAAAGGCCCATAAGTCGTTCTAGCCTGTACACAATCCAACGCACCCGAGGGGTCATGCCACTCTTCGCCAGTTGTTCAGCCAGAAGTCTCTGCTGCTGTTGCAGTATGTTGAGCAGGGCAGAGGGACCCATTATCGGGGCGGCTGCGGCTGGTGGAGGAGGACGGACTGAATGTCAACAATGTGAAACTAGGGCGTCGCTATCGGTGACATTAGTGCAATAGTCATTCGTCTAATCTCCGCAGAGTGGTTGTCTCCCTAATGTGGTAGACAACCGCTCCTCGGAGATTGGACGAATGACAAATGTACTAAATGAATTGATAAGAGAACCCTAGCCAATAATGTGAAACCATTCACTATCATCTACATAGTAGAACAAACGCAAACGAAAAGTTGTTGGAGGTACAACGATTGTTAATTTTCAAAGTATATAATCAAATCGACATGCGATGAGTATTGCCTAGCATACGAATGAAAGGTCATATAGATGTTTTGAAACATACCTAGCACATCTTTTTTGTGTATTATGTCAAAATTAATCGATAACAGTTACAGTAATCAATCAATAACCTTGAGGCTTGGGCGGGACTACCGTAGCTGCTCGCACAGTCTTCTGTGCGGGAGGCGATCGATTGGATGGATCGAGTGGAGGGTACGAGCCACCCGCGGACTCCTTCTCTTCCTGAATGACTAGGGTCAAATAGTGTCCCGTTATTAGTGCATTTAGTGCATTTTTCATTCGTTTAACCTCTGAGGATGCGATAGATAACCGCTCCGCGGAGGTTAGACAAGTGAGAAATGAACCAAATGCAGCGACAACGGAACCCTACTGTCAAAGCGCAAGTTTATTTGGGGATAGTCAGTTTTTGATATCGACAGCTAGAAAACAAATTACCATCTACCATAACAACAGCTTTTATTTTTTTTGTAAAACATATCGTTTAATGAGACGAGAACCGCTTCTTTTTGGAAAAATTAAGATACAAATATGTTTCACAAACGAATTGTAAACCACTCGCATGGTAAATTGTAATTTTTCGTGGGAATCTCGTGGAAAAAACTTTAAAAAATAAAATGTAAGATAAAGGATACGGTCGGCAATCTGACAGGGTTCTTTAACAATATTTCACCTTCCACTTGACGAACAGCTGCTTCGCGAGCACGCAATGGTTGTTGTTGAGATGTCTGCACAGGTTGGTGGGACACGCGGAACGGACTCGACTCCTGACAATACAAAATGTGGCTAATCATGGAAACACGCATGGGCAGAACATGCGGTTTTTAAAAAGAAATATTTAAGTTAATTAATTTTTTTGGATATCTACGCACAGCCTGGCCAATCGAAATCCTATCAGATCAAGCGTATATATTTAGAACGCGAAACCTACTCGGTAGACCAAGTGGAGGAGGAAAGACTGATTAAATTTTCATATAACTACAAAGCGATTTCCTCTCGGGTTTTTGTTTGGTATTGTATTCATATTGACAATAATGAGAAACCCAGAGTGATCCACATCGGGGTTAGAAGCACATAAAGACTTTGTGAAACCTACCCAAAAAGTGCTCGTTTTTTATTCTTTAATATTTTCTAATATTCGATGCAACAAATCTATAAACTGTTAATGATTGTTTACTTGCACAGTGTGCACTCGGCGTCGAACTTGTCCAGTCGGGAGAAAAGGCGCCAGACGGGATGGCGAGGTCTGCCTCTGAAATGTATTTGCTAACGTTGACGTCACCGGAAGTTGATGGAGAGTTAAAGGCCTATTTTAAGGAAGTCATAAGACCCCTCTAAACATTGCATCACCGGGACAATCATATTGGACGAGATGAGAGCGATGAGTTTATATTTTAAAAAAGTTTATTAAGACTGTTAATTGATTTGCTAGGCGAGAAGGGCTTCGTAGAGTCCCGTTAGGGATTCATTTGCACTCGACTATAAAACGTTTACAATGCATTTGTTTCTAGAATGCGACCGTTGGTTGTTCGAGTCATTAGGTGTTCGTGTTTAGAACATTACGCTAACGGGAGTTGTCGACTTGGGAAATTCCTGAGCTCAACGAAGAGCATAGGTACTGAAACTCCGATTGATTGTCTCTGCAGTTCTATGCTAATGTGCAGCAAAAGGTAAAGACCCACCTTCTGGATTCGAATTCCCGCTGCGACTGCTGCTCTGCCTGAGAAAGAGCAGTGGGCAGTCGGAAGTGCTGCTGCGGCTGCAGTCGTGGCTGCATCTGCTGCACAGGAATGGGAAGACGAGCGCCGAGGAGAGAGGCTGAATTATATAGAAGAGTTTCTGGGATTTGTAGTGTTCTACACATTGAGCATTGAAGAATGGTTTCACCTTCATAACCCAGTTGAAACATATTTTCATCTATGTTTTTGACAAGTCGAGAAGCACTATGCATTTTTTAAATACTGCTTTTTGTCCGGGAACAAAAATTCCCTTCCGAAAGGAATTGGAACGTCAGGGTGCAACGCCTACAATATTGGCCTATGACAAGCTCTATGACTATCCCGCGTTGGATAACTCCCTGGATACCAGAATACAACATTTAGTGCTACTATATGCGTGGTTGTAAATACCAGGATTTGCTTGAAATCCAGGAGGTAGGATGAACGGCAGTCGGGGCTGCTGCAGCATAAACTGTGCCGGAAGCAGGAAGGGAGGACGCATGAGGCCAGGGTTGAAACCAGGAGGGAGTTGGAGCTGAAATCACTATTATGAATGTTTTGGAATACAACTACTTTATTTAGAACAAGAGTTTGTATTAGTAATATTTTTGAGGAGGATAGAGACGAAACAATGTCGTAAGGTCTCAATGTTCCAATATCAGCTGCCAGTGAAACACAGAAAATTTTGGCAAAATGACTATACCTGAGGCCCGGGAAACATGCGCACTTGCGGCTGGGCCAGCGAGGCTTGGGCTGATCTGAAAGATGTAATGCAAATTTGTTAAATCCAAAAACACCAATGAATATCACTGCCTATATCCGCCACTATAAGAATTGCCTTTGCAACACAAAAACGATGACTGCCAACCTCATAGCGGCAATCTTCCTTATGGCCTCTTCGCCCGATCGCTTGATGTAATCCTGCAATTCACTGCTATTTTTTAGATTACACAAGAGCGATCATTTATTGTTTTTGAAATCATTATATTATTAATAAACAAAGATCAAGATTGATTACCAATAAGGAAACTCTGCGCGTATATATTTTTGATATGTTTCACGGTAGGGTTAAAATCAGGAGAGGTGGGGTTGAAATATTGCGTTCTCGTTGTTGTCGGGAAAGAGTGTCGACAAAATTCAATGAGAGTGGGAACAATTCCATAACGACATACTACCTTAGTCTAACTGATCGTTGATATATTCTGAGAGGGGCATAAAACGCATTGCGTTGACAACATCTGTCGTGTGCAACAAAACAATAACAGAAATAATACATTAGCCTAATCGTGCAATGTTTGCACTGCGCGCTTTCAAATCTCCGATTACTTTACCATATCAAACTTCGAATCTGGCCATATTTACGTTGGCGTCAGAGAGTCGCGGGCGGACAGTTCTACTCGCGTAATGGAGACAACTGATATAATAACGAGTAAGCGACAACAGAGAGTAGAGACCGTGAATTGACTCAGATATTGACAGCCGTTCATTTCTAGCCGACTAACTTCATTCCTAGCAGTTGTCTGTGCCAAAGGAGCGACGACCGCTAGAAATCAACTGCTATCAATATCTGAGTCAATTCGCAGGCTGTAGTAGAGAGTGGGAGGACATGAACAATATCCTGGCCAAATATCATGACCACATAATTAATTGACCAACGCGAAGGAGCTACGCTAGTCATGGGTGATTGAGGAATTACAGATTTCTTGGCTCCATCTTAGTGAGCGAAATGTCAATCAACCGAATGAGAATGGCCAAACGCATCATACTGAGTTCGCATATCCGACGGCTAGCAATTTCCAAAGATAAACTGTAAGCGATGCGATTAATTAGTTTCATCGCTGTTTGCACGGTTTCTAGTCGACATTTCCACTCTCGAAATGGAGTCGTCTGTTATAATAACGCGGTCATCGATCCGGGTAGGAGGCTAGTGATAAGCATACCCTACCGTATTCATACGTGATCATGACTAGTAATCGCTTTTTGGTGCGAAAGCGCAACTTTTCTGTCCCTGTGCATTAGTTCCACGCTAACCATTGACAACGAATCGAAGGAGTGGGCAGAGAAGAATATCAATTTTCGTTCTATGGAGCCATCACTAGTGATAAATCTACCGTACTCTAGCACGTGCGCGATTACGGGAGGAAGTGATTAAGAATTGATGAATTCCTTCCGCAAAAATTAACGATATCGGTAAAATTGACCAGTCGGCAATTCTTTAATGTGTTGTGAAACATATTCGAAATGCACACGGACCTGTAGCAATTCTTCCGCGTGCTCTGTGGAGTAGTGCGCCAGCACCTCTTCTCTGTAACAAAATGCATGTTTTTTTCATTTCACGGAACATTTTCAAAATAATCAATAATTTCAACCTCCTAGCGAATAACCGCCCACAGGATGCGCACGGCCATGAATGAGTGGCAGAGGAAGAAGAGGCGGGGGAGGAGGACTGAAAGTATGTTTGGATATGTTTCATAGCCTTGTCTTCAATAGTCACTTGATTTTTCCAAGATCTCTTCAAAACAATGGGTGTAAAATATAAAAATTTATTTAAAAATAGAGGCCATGGTTGAAGAAGTCAAGTGTCAATTAACTTTAGCTCTAATATACACAGACGAGTTGTTGTCGTCTCGGCTATCCTCGTTTTTCGTCATTTTGGCACAAAGGTCCTTGATGTACGACAGTTGTTCCATATGACTCACCTCTGCCTCTGCTCCGTCAACCGAGTCCCTGGGGTTGGCGGACTGTCTCTTGGAGCACTCGGCCATTGCATTCTCTGCATCGGACGAGAGCACTTTGGGACTGGAATGAGGGGGATGAGCATTGACGTTCATGTGCAATGACGTTACTCAGCGTTAGAGTCAATTATAAATAAGATCACAATAAATATTCTCCTACCAGTGTGATTGACAGTGAAGTAATCAAAAACTATATGCAACGCAGTATAGTTAAAGCTTCAAACAGAACCATTTGACCGTTGGTGAAGGAGAATATTCTAACTCAGGAAAAGATAAACTGAAAATATCGTGTTCAATTGTATTCAACCATGAAGCGCAAACGATGATTTTAATGTTAGGATCGAAATTGGAAGGCAAGCGTCGCCACTCTTTTGAGAAGAACCTTCACAGCCACTTTTCAATGCGGTCATTCTATGATCTTCAGAATTGCGGATTTGCAGGAAAAGAATAAGAGCAAATATTACATGGATTGCATGGTAGTTCTGGCTAAATAACTCGAAAATTATGCGAGTGGGTCATTTAATTTTGTGAGCTTTGTAAGCTATTCTTTGTTTTGTTTGTTACCTTGTATGAGCGTCATCCTCGTCGTCCGATCGAATCTCACTCTTCACGTAGACTATCACTTTCTCACGCATTCTGAAATTGTATGATTGAAAACTACACAAATGTCCGGTGACAAATCAAAGAAACGAGCGACAGATCAAAGACATGTATATTGATCTCGCGTAATCGGGAATATTTGATTCAAAAATAGACGTAGCCACCAATCAAATAAATTAAATATCAAGCGATTACATAGGATCGATGAAACATATCTTGAACAACAATGAAAGGATTGATTTGAGACAGTGAACTGAAAAATTTCTTAAACTTTCGAGTTGAGACCTTAGAGAAACATCGAAAAGGTTCTCGAACGGATTGAAGACTCAATCGAATTGATAACATTATGTGTCGTTTCTCAAGAAGAAAAGGGGCACTAGATCGCGGCGAACTACCGAATTCTTTCTTATGTTAACAATGAAACATACATGATGAAATAAAATAGACAGATTGAATATTATTCAGTACGGAATTAAAGTAGCGCGTATTTTCATTGTATAAGCTTGTCCATCTCATAGTGTTTCATTCTAAACGGGGCAAGTCCGAATCAGATTCAGAATTCTCACAGCAACATTATGGAAGACAGATATTCTAACCTACGCCATGCTAGCAGGAGTTGTAACATCGACTCTTTACGTATGCATATACCCAACCGGGAAAGAGCTGTTTGGAGAAGGAAATATATTCTCCAACCAAAACCATCCCTAAAATGCCCGGGGCACCGGTGCGAAAATCGGTTTGCGACACACAAACACGCAAGGTCAGGAAGAGATAGAGTGGAGGAACGAATTGCAATGGGTGGACTTTAGGGTATTCCGGATGATAGGCAAATGCGTCATGGTCACTTGCGCCGTAATGGTGAAATAGACGGAGTTGCACGCGCATCCGTCCATTTCACCATTACGGCGCAAATGTCCATGGCGCGGTTGTCTTTCACCTCTGAAGGTCAGGAAGAGAGGGTGCAAGAGCGAATTGGAAGGGTGGGCTGTAGAATGTTGCATTCGGGTATTTCGGCTGGGTGCACGGTAACTGCGTCATCGTCATTTACACAATAACGGTGAAATGTACACAGGCGCCATCTTCTCACGGCTCAATGGTCTATTTCACCACAATCGCGCAAGTATCCATTGCGTTATTGTTTTTCACCTCAAAATGGATGGCGTTGAAGGCGCATCTGTACAACCTTTTTTTAGCGCACGTATCTATCTCACCCAAACGACGTCAACGCGGGTGAAAGGACGCGAGGAAACAGCCTAGAGTGGCTGGGCTCACCCTCTGCCAACGAGTGGATTTCGATACATGCAAGAGCTGCACAAAGCGCCTTTTTTCCGCGCCAACAATAAACTGAATTGAGTTCATAAGACCATGTTTTATTGTTGTCTGCGGTTGAATGAAAAAATCACTTTCCTACAAGACGCAATGAACTGTGCACGAACTCGTCGCAAGAAAGAGTTCGAAAGGCTGAGTTTCAAGAAGAAAAAGGAAGTTGAGCGTGATGGAAATGTGCGAAACAGCAGCAAAGATTGAAAGAAGTTGAAGATTTTCTAAAAAAAAAGCTCATAAAAGCATTAGACGGAAGTGATACTTGGATCAATGAGGAACTATTTCACGAATCAGTGGCAGAAGTGCCCAGAACTGAATAGATACATAAACCCTTGTGGTGGGCCGCGTTTCGCTATTACGTGCGAGCCGAGAACTACCTAAGCAATTTGCTTTTGAGTTTCGGACTCCGAATGGTGGTGGGGGAAACCTCAAAGCACAGAGTCAAAGAAAAACCTAATTGTTGTATTCAAAAATGTTCTAGTTATCAAAATGATATAGCCTTCGTGAAACATAACCAATCCTCACATTAACCGTCAATCCTAGGAATGGGGATAGAAGAAGAAAGATATTTACGCCAAAATGGTGAAATGGAAGAATGCGCCAACAATGCGCCACTCAAGTGTCGTCCTCCAAAAATAAGGCAGCATAGAGAACAAACCAAACAGAAACAATCATCGCCTTCGTTCCAGTAATACATCAGCGTGCTTTTCGCAACAAGTTTTTCCGTATCGAAAAGATGAAAACACTGACAGATCGGGAATTAAGAGGGTAGGGAAAATCGATAATCCAATAAAACATCCAAAAACTCGCCTAACCTAGTGAGTGTTTCTCTAACAGGTGGCGAATTTCGCGCACTGCGTAGCGTGTGCGAGGACACATGCTACACAAGTGGGCGGTCATATGACACAGTGATTAACACTTGGGTGTCGTTATGCTATTTCTCCACCCTATTCTCTTCCAAGACCGTAGTCTTTCAAATGTATAGACCACCGAACAAAAGATGATAGGCGGGTGAGAATTCCGATATAAAGACACTGTTTAACACGCGCTATCGCAAATTTTGCTTCTCTATTCAATTATATGTTCGAGGGGTCGCCTAAGATGGAGAGACAAGTGAAGAAATGAGGTTGTGAGGGGTTATAATGAAACACGAGCCTATTACACGCACGAAGAAGAACAGGATCAACCGACCACGCGACTTGCGACCTCCACCGGAAACTTTCACGTCAGAAATCGCAAATCGAAAATCTCACGTGGCCACATGGTTAAACAGGTTAATTTTTCTATTTGCGAAGCTACAGTGTGCTCAGATGTGGTTCAAAGTGAATACAAAACTCCATAATATGATCAGCCGTTGGTCACAATGTTGAACGACGTACAGTAAGCCTAGTTATGAATTTAAGAGTGCTTGGAATACCTTTGAGCGAAATTACCAACGAAAATGCTCAAATCGACAGTGATCCAGGATTTGGTGAATGATCAGCAAACAATCATTGACGAAATAGACTGACGCACAGCTGGTCAGAATATGCACACAGGTAAACATAATGTTGCCGATGTTAATTTCAACATAATGGCGATAATGTCCTCGGCTCAGTGCTTTCCTTCACCCCAACGGACTATTTATGTGAGACAACGGAAGCGAGCCGCAGCCATCCACGATTTGGCGCTAGATCCGATGTGGCAGGGGCAGTTTTGCATCATCTTGTCATATCTATCCACTCCTCGGTGTCACCAATGGCAATTAGATCCCCCTAACCTCTCAGCTGAGCTGTCGTCTATTTGACAGACGACCGCTCGGAAGAAGTTTGGTAGTATGTTAGGCAAGATGAAAATGTCACGGCAGTTTTCACTGGCATGTTTATTAGTCGAAGCGACCACGCCATGACCATGATACATCTTCAACTACATATATAGTAGTGCTGAAAGATATGACAAACAGTAGCCAAACCACTGGGGGGGGGGGAGATGGATGACAGTGATGGGCGCGCGGATTTCTCACTGACAACCGATAACATAGGGTTAGAACTGGATATGATACCTGTAGCAGAACTAGGAGTTATGAACCGATCGCAGAAGTGGTGAAAGAAGAAGAAGATTGTGGTGAAAGTAGGGTGTCGCTAATGGGACGTTATTGACAGCCGTTGACATCCTAGCAGTCTTAATTCATTCCTAGCGGTTGTCTCTCACGTCGCTAAAACAACAGCTAGAAATGACATTGGTACAGCTAGGAATGAACGGCTGCCAATAACGTCCCATTAGCTACACGACACCCTTATTAGGTGAGATGCGAAACTTGCGCTATAATGGTAAAATGAAAGATGCGCCATTAATGAGCGGATCAAGTGCCGAAGTTGCCTTTGACTCTTCGAATGAGAGGAAATAAGAATGACAGCCTCATGAACAAGCCCTAACAAGCAGTGGACGCAATAGAACTGATTGACGAAAATATATTCACCGTGGACCTAGGGTGTCGCTCGTGGTTACTTTAGTGCATTCGTCGTGTCTCTATTCTCCGTTGAGCGGTTGTCTATCGAATGTAGAGACGACCGCCCTTCGGAGAGTAGAGGCACGACGAATGCACTAAAATCACCACGAGCGACACCCTACGTGGACCGTTATGGTACAGGACTATCAGTCCTAAATCAATCACCGCGTATTGGTATACTTGTGGTCATCCAAAGAAGCTATAACGAAACCCTTTAGCGGACGAGTTATCGTTTTTGTCCGCGATAAGGAATGAAAGGCAAATACAGACAATAGAGAAAGATAAGGAAACGATGACGCAATCAGAGATTAATATGATTTTAAATATGTTTCACCGTCATTGTAAAGATCATTGCAGCTATCTAAGAATGATTTGATCCAGTTAGGTACTTCATTGACTCATAATGATCGAAAATGCAGCAGTGACCGTCAAAACATTGTCAGACGTTCGCCCCACCATCCTCAGACCTGAAAGAAAACCTTGGCTATATTTGCCTATGACTCATGCATATCACAAAGTGCAGCGGCGATACTTTAGTCCGCTGCCCCCTCCTAAATCGTCATAAAACGAGAAATCGGAAACTCGCGGTGCGCCTATGTACGCATGAAGTGAGAAAATCGTGTTCTCCTCCTTGTCAATCTAATTCTAAACTAAATCGGCTCGCACTCCCCTCGCTCCAACTCCTCTCTATTGCAAACCCAATCCGCAGATATCGCCTGAACTACGGGTCGGATAAAGGAACGTTATTGACAGTCGTTCATGTCTAGCCGTCTAGCTTCATTCCTTGCGGTCGTATCTCACTGCGCAGAGAACAGCACAAGGAATGAAGTTTGCGTCTTGAAATGAACGGATGTCAATAACGTTCAATAATGCCAGCACAAGCTCAAGCTACTCCGCTGAGCGGTCGACTATCGCAGTTACAAAAGACCACTCAGAAGAGACTAGCGGTGGTGAAATAGGTGCTATAGCAACGTGAAACTTAGGAACTGCATCTCGTTATATGGGTATTTTGGAACTATCTCTCACTGGGCATCATGGCGTTTTGGCAGAGGAAAGTTCCAAATCTCGCGTTCCCATTTTTATGACTGTTCCGAATGTCACGTTGCTGATGCTATGTACCTAACTATACACTCCTATTTTGGTATCTCCAAAGACATCGTTTTACAGTAACTAGATACCCCAGATCGGGTGAGAGGAACGTTAACAAAATGGTCACTCATGTGATTTAGCGGTTGCTAGAGAACGCATTTTGGAAACTCTAACCTCCCTAATCTCTGCCGAGCGGTTGTCTGCCGAAGTGAGATACAACAGCTCCGACGAGATTGGGGAGGATAGAATTTCCGATGTGCATCACCTAGTAGTTGAACACTGCACAGTAACGTGACGTTCTGCGGAACCTTCGAGCCTCCCCGATCTCCTCAGAACTGTTGTATCTTGTGATCGAACTCAAGAGGTTTTAAGAGATTGGGGCAGATTGCGAAATACTGCACAGCTGATCAATGGGAGAATCGAAAATCATCGGGAACGCAGAGAAAATCGTCGCAAAACCAAACCTCTGACCAGTTGTGCGCTAATTTGATGGGGGATGTGTTTTGCCGCGTGGTCGGGCGCCGTTCGAAGAATTGAAAAGTCCAACAAATATAAGATTAATAGCACGTCGTGAAGCTTAATTCAGCACGGTTCGGTCATTTATCGGATCTTAGTGGATGTTCTAAATCGCTAATGAACAGAATTTAGCATTCGTCAAATCTCGGCTGCTCCTGGCGACAGAAGACAAACGAAACGAGATAAGACGAATGCACTTTACTACCGATAAATACTAGTTCAAAGCATAACGATGGCCAAGAAAATGAATTCGCAATAAACCTTCTGATCTTCTTTTAGTCTTTGGATTTAAGTTTGACTGCAAGCACTTCAAAGGCTGATGAGATGACGCTGTGATGATAGTTACGAATACTGCACAACTGTTCAAATATAACAACAATCATGTTCTGATTAGAGACCTCGAAACGGGTATTTCTATCCTCCCTACTCTCGTCCGAGCGGTTGTCTATGAGGTTGAAAGACGACCGCTTGGACTAGAACAGGGAGGTTAGAAATACCCGTTTCGAGGTCTCTAGTTCTGATTGTGAGCTTATAATCTCTAAATTATCATTGTTAAATAATGCTATTGGGGAAACCAGCGTTCCGAATGCTGCACGTGATAAGAATGCACTATGAGAAGTAATCAAAACGAAAGGAATGAAGCGGCGATTGAAAGACAGCAGCGTGGATATTTGCGCCATAATATCATAATAGAAAAAATAATATCTTCGGGATCAATTTGGGAAAACAAATTAAGCATGTTGACTGTACGCTTATACCGATCGGTCTATGTCGAGCGAGAAATCGATCCGAGATAATAAAAAGTTGCGAAAAACTATCATTTGTCCATTTCGACGTAAATATCTCCTGCTCAGAATCTGTGCCACAGATGGCGAGCGTGTTCCGCATGCCTTCGCGTCGTTTTGTCGAAAAGAATGCACTACCTAAGGCGGAAGAGAATGAAGCGGGCGGGGCTGATTGACAAGTTTTTACGCGCCAACTCGACCGATTTCTCGTCCCACATGTGAACGGAAAGTGCAGACAGACGCGCGGTTTGGGCGACATTTGGACTGACTTTTGGTCCGTGCTCTCGTTCTACCGCTCACCTACGATGAGCGAGAGAGAATGACTCAGCGGTGCGCACGGACGAAAAACGGTCAAGTCGTGCCAGACAGACAGATAAATGATAAGAGGTACGCATAGGGCAATTGGAAGACTGGATTGTCCCGAATATGTTCTTCCCATTTTTGCCCGCTATTTCATCGTCTATAACTTGGATATGTTTCAACTGCGAGATATGTAGGCAAGAGCAACAGTAGAGGGGAGAGCTACTATTGGAATGACTTCCTTCTCTGCTCTAGTTTGACCAGTCGTCTATGACGAGCGAGAGAGTATGGCTCGCCAGAGCGCACGGACGAAAAAGGTCCATAACTGCCAGACAGGCAGACGAATGATAAGAGAGACGCATAGGACAATCGGAAGACTAGACTGATTGTGAGGTATCTGACTAAAAGGGTGGGGGACATTCTGAAATCTGCGTTTTGGAATCTACAGCACTTCCGTCGGGAGTGAGAATGAAGAATGAATAGTGCAGACAAAAGTTCCAGAATGTCTTTCCGGTACCAAAGCTTTGCATTCTGTTCTGCTCTATCAGATGTTGTATACTCTGATAGAGCAAAATGGAATGCACAGCGGGGCGCCGAAGCACTTCACTCAAATTTTGATTTTTCGCTGACAATATGTATCTAACCAGGGTGGGGGTTATGTTCTCGAATATCAGGCAATGACCAATGATCTGACCCGCTGAAGCAATCAGAAAAAAACGAAATAACATATAAATAGAGAGAACATATTATTCATCCTATCTGAACTGTTATTCCTAGTACGCGTCTCACACCTGAATGCCACCGTGGTCTCTCATTTTTACATGCTGTTTCGTCGTTACGGAATATGTTTCGCCTGTGAGATAAATAGACTAGAGCAACAGTTCAGTTAGGATGCGTAATAATAGATGGAGTGTTCGTACTCGGAAAATCGACTTAATTACATGAATATTAGGGTGTTCCATAAGTCTTTGTGCACTCACTTTTTCTTGTCCTATCTTCCTTAAAATAGAAGGTAGCTTCTATGCAAAATACTTGTAGGTACCCTATATCAGACCACACCTATTCGCACCTCCTTTGGATTATTACGCAATAGCGCGCATTGGCGCGATTTTTCGAACATTGCCGCCTCAAGCCAGTTATGCCCAACACATTGCATTACGCATCGCCATAATTCGGGGAGAAGAGAAAGAAAATAAGT
>JACMIF010000422.1:0-40484 GCA_014805445.1 Diplogasteroides magnus | reverse complement strand
CTGCCACACTTTTGGAAATTTCCCCTATTGTTATGCCTTAACCAGCAAGTCTGGTAAAAATCATGTGCAATGTACTACTTAAGTACTCTCCATGGCGGGTATGCACGTCCGTCAGTGAAGCCTGGTTCTTGCTGTAGAAAATCCCAAACATTGCATTTTTCACCTAAATTTCGGTATTTTAATTCCATATCTTCTTATAAAAAATTCCACTGGATTAGCTAAAGGTGGTTTTATTGTTCACTCGTCAAGGGCTCTTGAAAAATACATAGTAGGATCAAAAACCTCGAGACCGGTCCTGACCATCCCATTGTTAGTGCTGGGTTCACGATTGGAAAAAGACGTTGTGCTGTGTCTGCAGTTCATTATGATTCACAATAAGATCGGATCTTTACAATTCTGAGAATTTGGGAGGAAGGACTTGATGTTGTATTTTCATTGATGCACATCTGCACATACACATAAGTACACAATCTCACATTTCACGTTCTCATCAGATGAAGCAAACATGGAACATCTACGTGATGATCCCTTTTTAGAAGACATATAAAGATACTTGTCCATGTTTACTCCAATAGAGGGCATCTTTCAGAAATCAGTTCATATGTCCTTTCCTTGGGTCAAGCAGAGTAATTTGATATATAGAAGACTTTGACTAAAAGGCTGTGAATAACATGCAAAAGATATGGATGTCAAATGCAGAAGAAATGTAGAAATGACGTGAGACGACCTTTACAGGCAGCGAACCCTCAGTGTCAACTGGTAGACTTCATTCGATGGCACTCGCCCAAGGACTGGGATGCTGAAAATGGTCAGTTGGCACTTCTTCAATCTCATCTGCTGTCTCATCCTCACGGATCTTTGAGCATTTGAGTATAGTGACTATGAACTAGTACAAGTTTTTTTGGATATTGTTATGCAAAGCCGTGCGACTGCATCACATGCACTATTCTTCCGGCTGATTTTAGCTCATTTACGCAGAGTGAATGAATGTAAACAGGCAAAAACAACATGGTCAGGTGCAAACAGCTATTGTTCCTTATGAAAAGAACGCAAAAGCATGCCTGCTTACGCTCTTGTATCCCGTGTTTGAAAAGAGATGTGAAAACCGAATGTTGTGCATTGTTGAGGCTTTTCCTACACGACGGAATGAATCCAAATAAAACATGTCACGGGATAATCAGCGATGAGAAGAGAGATTGCGTTTCAGGATCTCTTTCTGATCGGATGCTCATCCCTGGAAATGCGTGGGATCGATGCTGGAGGACCTGTTCTCCCATTGCCGCCATCCACCAACAGCCACACTTCAACGAGGCAACAGTCGCAGAAGGAGTCAGTACTCACTTATTCTCAGAGAAAAATATTGCCAATTCCCCTCACGATTCCGCTTCAAACTGCCAATATTAGCAGTAAAACTGTCAATATTGCCATTTTGAAACTGAAATGTGAGGGGAAATGGCAGTATTTTTCTGTGTGTTGAAACGCCCTTACAACAATATACATCTCTGCTCTGTCTTGGCCTGAGACCAAAGATGGGCCGTCCTTATGATTGGGACAAGGCAAAAAATAGACGAAAGGGAGAGTCTCGCGAGACACTTCATGCATTTTGGGATACATGTCCTTCCTTTGCCCGTTCGCGGTCCATTGCATCAAAGTCCTTCTCTATTTTGACGAATGACGTCAAACAGAGGTCCAGAGTGCAGAGAATAATGTGATGGAGTCCATGATGGGGACAACTCATGTGATCCATTGTAAATTCCTGCGTTGATGTAATTTAATATGCAGCAAAGACAAAGGACAGCCATCCTGGGGCTACGTGGAGGAATGAAGGGGGAAATCTGCACGTTTGCAGATTCTCAGCCACTTCGAACACGCAACTGTGGCCCAAGTATGCGAATGGATCCTGCCTCTCCTCTTCCATTTGGCAACACTGCAACTCATCATGGAAGGTAATCACCGAAGATTATCTGTCATTTCGGTTGACAATCGGAAGGATGAACTACCGCTGGATGGTATTGTTGTCTTCCGTTCACCGGTAGTTCAAATGTCAATCCTCAACGAGCGGTAGTTATTTTTCCTGTGCGTGCCTCGGAAAGTTCGGAAGGTGTACTTCCGATGGATGGTATTATTGTCCACCGGTATTATAAATGTCGATCCTCAACCAGTGGTAGTTATTTTTCCTGTGCTTGTGCACAATGATGTCACTTGACGACAACCAAGAAAAGCTACTATAATGCTTACAGATGAATACGTGAGGGAGATGGGAGAGGGAACGAGACTGTGCAGTCTTGTAAGCAGAGCGACGAGGGACTTTGCACATCCAGCACGAGCCTCGTTCTACCAGGTACTACAGCACTCGGCACACTTTTTGATAGATACTAGGGTGTTCAAATCGGCAAATTTGTCGTCATTCTTCTCCGCCGCGCGGTTGTCTATGAGAGAATGAGACAGCGGAGTAGAATGATGACAAATTTACCAATTTTGAACCCCTATTGGAAAATAGTACAGATGCACGTGACTATTGTTGGGAAGCGACATTTAGGACGAATCATCAGTTTTTTTTATTTGTCCAATGACATTTGTCCTTTAGGCCCTTCATCAGCTTCGCAAATACGAACGCCTTGCCCACATGCACTCTCATCTTTGGCGCACGTTCTGGAGGCAACAGGTACTACTTCCACCTTGCTCCTGTTTACCTTTCACATCAACGAACAACGCTGTTTGTTGCAGTTTCTACAACGTGAGACCGAAGAGAAGGTCATCAGGGACCTGGTGAAGAGGATCATTCTCGAAAGTGGAGAGGAAAGGTTCTTATACAATGAGTGTACAAGGATGACGGCATTAGTTGCAGGAATGAGGGTGCAATGTTCCGCAGAGGAGTTCCGCTTTCTGGCGCAGGAACGCACATTCTGGGCGAAATCATCGCTGGTGACTTCCAGGGACAAAATGGTCTTCTGAGGAAGAACCAGCTGCCATGCCGGTAAGGATAACCAAGGGCTCATTGTGCGAGACAAGTGTTCTCTCATGAAGAAAAGGTCTTTGGAGGGAATCACAGAGTCCAGTCTTATGCTGCGTCGCACAATTGCGGGTTTTATGCTCGCGAAAGAGGAGAGCAGTGAGAAAAACTGTTCCGACGCGCTCAAATTAGAGAGGATGCCCCACTTACTTCCCCGTTTTAGAATAGACTTGGACTCCTATTAGACTGGGAAAGGGTTTGATTTAGCTGTACAAAGGAGAAGAAAAGGAGTGATATTTGGTTCAGAAAGAGTTGGGCGCATATTCGACTGGGAAGGGGGGGGGTAGTTTTCCTAAGTAACGTTGACTAAAAGGAGTGATATTTGGTTCAGGAAGAGCTACGTTCTCTACTGGAGAGTTCCCGTTCCTGGTGTCAACTCGAGACTTCAGCCACAACGAATCTTTGCAAATATCGAATACGACAACAATAGGCTGTGTTCCGCCACCACCCTTGATACTGTATTCATCTAAATGTACTGTAGATTAACATTTCACCACATACATACCTCCCATAGAAACAGAGTATTAGAGCTTTATTCTGGCTCTTCTGTAAGTACTATACAATCTATTGTTGTGCAAAGCCATATTGTCTGTTTGTAGCTTCCCAATACGTGCCAACTGGTTCTTAACAACGTGCAGGTCTAGAGATTTCGCTTCTTCTTCCCCTTTACTCTTTCTTATCGAAGCCTTATTGTCCAAGGCATTCCCTCCCGTTTGTTCTCATTTATTTTCTTAGCTTATTCTATTGCAATATGTATAGCATAATTGGAACAAAAGTCTTCCGTTTTCAATTGTTCAAATAACCCTTCACAATGTATTTAAAAAATTGTATTGAAAAAATGGATGAACATGTATGGAAGACTACAAGTAAAGAGGAAGTCCTTTATTAAAGGGATGGAGCCGTTACTCTGTGCTTTCCGATCTCGGATGAGTAATAAGTGAGCAAGGCACACAGCTTGAACAAAATTCACATGGGGATTACCTCGGATGAGACCGGCAATGGGTGGAACACGTAAAGTGGATCACTAACAGCTATGACAACACTAATCAACTACTACGATTGGCAATTATGCTACTTCATTGGTTTTCCTTGAAACTTATCCAATAAAGTAGTCAAGATGCCAACCATATCGACTACGTAACACAACAATAACATTATAAGCCTTCGTGGAAGGATGAACTAATCTATCTGGAGCCTCTTCTCTTCTTGCCGGTTTCTCCTTGAAACTGTTGGACGTACTTCACTCCCAGTGAGGATGCGTCCAGCCATTGTTTGAATGAGGATACGTGGCGGAATAATCTCTGCTTCGAACGACACCAACTGTCTCCCAGCACAACCTGAATAAGGAATATGTTTATCAGATAATTTGATATGTTTGTTTTCTCATTGCTTCTGATTATAATCTCCAATTTCATGTCCTTCAAAGAGTGTATCACGGGGCACTAATCTGGCATCACTTTTGGCAAAAGTCAGGGATTCTGCACCTAAGAGGATGTGGGGAAGCCATTTTAGGAGATGTTGACATGATTAAAATGGGGGCAAAGTTCTTTTCTCGCACGAAGGTGACACAAATTCCTGATCTGCCAAGTACGGAGGATCATCAAAATGTCAACATTCTTTCGTCACAATCTGTTTTGGTTTCTCTCTACACCTCTTATCAGTGCGCCTCGTGAGTAGGTTATCTCCCCCAAGTTGGCAACCAGTTCCAATACGTGCGACATTTCCCTTTCGGTGTATGATCAAATAAGAAGTATAAGGGATAAGCATAAATATAGGAATAATAGCAAAAAACGTAAGAGTTAAGGATAAGGGTTTCCGCAACATCCTCGCATGTTCCTACCATCTATTTGTCAATGGATAAGGAATTGAATTGGATTGAATAACGCTTGCTATATTTATAGGTATTGTGTATATTGAGGTAGCGAGTTATGATCTTTCTGACCTGCAGGCATACGAGGTCCACGGCCTCCTTCTCGAAAACATTCTCCACTGCCACGCAGTAGCTGACAATGCGCGAGAGGTGCGACAGTTGCGATTTCTGCAAGGTCGACGATTGCGAGAGACAATGGAGCTTTGAGAGAGTGTAGACAGTCAAAGAGGAAACTATCTATATGGAAGGAAACGGTAGGAACTCACATTGCAAGTTACAGTGAACTGTTTGAGTCGAGGGAAGAATGGCCCGGCTGGAAGACCGGCCTTCTTCTCCGGCATCACAAGCACATTCTCGTCGTGCAGGCCGAACAGGGCGAGGGAGGGACAGAAGGAGGATCGTCGCTTCTGCGAGAGAAGCTGCAGTAGAGCATGCACTCGGGCGCTGTTCATCTGAAAGTCGCACCTTTTTAATGACATCACCCGCTTAATCTTGATTTAGTTGTGTTGACCTTCAAGAGGAGCAAACTTGATGGCAAGTTCATGTTTGCCCGTTGCTCCCCGTGTACTATTGAGGGGTACCAGCTGAGTGTTGTTCTCATCTCTTCGTTCACTTGTGCAAGGCACAATCAGCCATTGGACACAAGCCAACGAAGCACGTTGAGAGCAACAACGTTATCATAATGCAAGGGCGATAACAACACAAAGCGAGTGTGCAAAATTGGGTGAAGAAAAGAGTTTGCAAATTGAAAACAGAATGAATCGACTCACGTCCTTCAGAAGAAGATCAACCACGGGAGAGTCCATGAACACGTATTCGACACTTTTACGGAATATGGCGAGTAGTCCAATCATTGCCTGAAGAACAAGAATCGTGTGACGGGGTTCCATTCCTGTTCTCTCACCTTGGCATCCCTCCAACTCAACTTGGCGTCAATACAGATTCCCACTGTCCCTGGAGCAATCTCACAGATGAGAACATTGGCGGAAGTGGGCCATTGAGTGGCAGCTGGAATACATACACTTACAAACATTGCTCATCCATTCTCATTGACAAATGTGAGTCATTTTTGTAAGAAACTTGTAAAAAATGGTTTATCCCATAGGTTAACTATTTGGATGAAGGCGAATGTCTTTCTTTGTCTTCCCTGTTGCAATTGCCTGCTAGTTCATCCTACTTCACTCTTCTCAGGAATCTGTTTGTCCCTTCTCTTCTTCACTAAGATTGTCTCTCTGGGAATCATCCTTAACCTGCCTGTCTTCTCTCTATGTAACCTGAGAAGACTGCGACACTAGGTCTATCTACTATGAATAGCCCCCCCTTGGATATAGGGTGCACAGCAGTTGTCACTTATGACGGAGGAGACACCAAGTGCATATGATCATTGAGCACTCACCGTCCTTGGGTGTTTTCAGCCGCAGTTCAGCCAGTCCCTCGTAAACTCGAATTTGCAATCGGGAGTAACTCTCGATCCTTTTGGCTGCAGCCTCACGGAACGCGCGAGAAACACCTCGCCATCTGATAATGAGAAGAAACGTCAGGAATTGTACTGAGAGTACTCACTTGATAACATCGACCAAGGACGCCGATCCAACGATTCTCTCTGCCAGTTGCACAGCGACGTCAGCAGGGACGTATGAGCCGAGAAGGGCCTCTCTATATGCCCTCCTCAGACAGTCAAAGACTGTCAGGGGTAGAAGAGACATCTCGACTGCAAGGAATATGACGTAAATACGAACGATCAACCCACAATGGAAATGTTTTCGCGCAAATGGTGAAAGAGCGACTGAAAACCATTGGCCTTCTTTCGCAATGAGAAGTGATCTGCGTGTGTTAGGATGTTATTGAGTGAATGGATCGAACTAATATCCAGCAGAGAGTGAAAAGAGAGGTCAAAGTGCATGGGAAGAAGAATGCGGATTGTGGGGTGGAAGGAGGAGGATGAGAGGTCACTTATGGGAGTGAATCTAATTGTGTTTGCAATGAAGTGAAGATGTCTTGTAGAATGGTGGAAGAAGTTGCCGAGTTCCCCCTGCTCAAGAGGAAAAGACAACGGAGCAAACAGAATGAAGAAGAAGAGGGATGCTTCTTGCTGACGCAAGCCTGGTTAAAAGGAGAGGAAACAGTGAAATGAAGAAGAGAAAGAAGTCACGTATGCCTCCCCTAGGTATCTGATATCAATCGATCGATTATGAGGAGGCTGTTCAATGGAATGAGTGAGTGGACAAGGCAAATACTGTCAGAGGGAAAGGTCAATGGCGTACTGAGATTAGTGAACAGAGATGAAAGACCAGGGGAGGGCACAACCTGTTTGTAGCTGTTCGCCCATGTGGGAGTGAGGGGTGAATGAAGTGATACCCGCATGGCTTCACACCGAAATAGCAACCATTTCGTTGACAGTCATCAATCAATGTACTATTGTCAGTGTTTAGGGAGCAAAGTAACAAGAAAACCGATCAGAGAGGAAATCCTTTACAACCACTCACTGTACATGGCCGTGAGTGAATGATAGAGAAGGAAGGAACCTCGTGGCTCATTCTATCAACCTGGCACAAAGTACACTGCAGTGAACGATCACTGTTTATGACCGCACATTTCCAGGTAGAGGACAGGTTTTCAAAGTCGGTAAATTTGTAATCATTATTCTCCAAAGAGCGGTTGCCTATGACGAAATGAGACAACCGCGTGGCAGAGAAGAATGACGACTAATTAACTGTTTTTGAACTACCAGTAGAGGAGGAGACGAAGTACAATTCACCCAGTCAACAACTTGTTCCACTTCCATCGATCACCTCTTTCCCCGAAGCTACGTGCATAACGCAATAAAGATCTCGCAACGAGTGATTCAGCCGATCGCACGTACGCTAATTCGCGTAGTCTAGACACGTAGGACGCGACATATCTAACAGTAGTTAGTACAGTAAAGTACTCTCAACCAACTTACAATACCAACTTCCTACCTGTCACTATTAATTGCATTCATATCAGATGATTTGCAAGAAGAAGAGGGTAATGAAAATGAACTGGAGAAGTCAAGAGGCGAAGATCAAACACGAACCGAGCCAATGCATGGGCCACAGACTATTTATACCGTGCAGATCATGGTTGGTGAATGTGATGAAAGGAATAGGGCGGAAGGGGAGAAAGAAAGCAGTAATGTCTGGAGAAAAAGAAGACGAATTGATCCGAAGGAGTAAATAGTTCAGGCTGTAATTAACAGCTGTGGGTCAGAAGTAGAGAATAAGAAGAATCGAGAAGAGGGTCAACGTCAGTGATTTTATGGACACCTGACTGGGGAACAGATGGGAGATGTTTGTGATGGAGAGAGAAATGATGGTGATGGAGGAGAAGAGAGGAGTAAGGAAGAGGAGAGAGAAGGAGAAGATAACACATGGATAATGACAAGAGACAGGAAAACGAAACAATGAAGACGGTATGACAAGGTGCGACTAAATGCAACATGGAGTGAGAGGGAGGAGGAGACAAGTACCAGTGATCACTAATAATATTATCATCGACTGAATTTTGATTTCTCGTCCTTTGCTCGCGTGAAACAGGTCGCAGGAACTTTATCGATAACAGCAGTAACGATGTGTGATTGACTATTATGGAGTGACAATCCACTCTGAAAGCACTGGAAATGAGATTCTCGAAGTGTGGCACTATGACAGCGAAAGCTTCTTCTGTACATACAGAAAACTAATGCAAAACTACGCGGGATGTGTTCAAAGGACTCCTCGTTCTCTTGTTGAGCTTAACATGTGGAAGAGAACAACTCCAACGAGTGAAGCGACGTAAGCGAGACCGGCCTGAACAGGAACACTCATCAATGATATGCCAACACGTTGGTCATTATTTTGCCCATTCCCATTCATGGCGTCATCCCATGTCGTTTCGTGTTCATTCATTGACGCGCATGGAAATTACACAATGCCGCCTATATGGGAAGGGCCCTTTTGTAGTTTTGTTCCTTATCTGATTGAAGTTTCCATTATTCTTTGAATGGCTTCTGCACTAGATGCGACACTCCCATCACATGAAGGTTTGAGCTTGCGAGCGCTGCTGCTAATTATCAGGAAAAGCCCGGCTGATTAACGAATCGACCCGTGAATTTTGATAGGAAAATGCGGGCAACCAGCGCGTGAGAGTGTGAGAAGAACAACAACAAGATATGGTATGGTATAGAATGACGAAACCTTGCAATGGAAGAGACTTGAATCAACGATGGAGGTCTCGGTCGCCTTGATGCCCGACAATCGCCTCTTCCTGGTGGCTATTGATGCGTGATGATGAAGGGAGATTCGTCGACCAGACATCATTGCCCCCAATTGGAAGGAAGTGCTATCTGAAAGAGGGAAGAACTGGCCTTTGGACGAGGAAACGAACAGGCACACGGCGTTCAATCGAATGGCAAACATTGACTTAGAGCAACATGGGGTGAAAACAAAAAGACCAGATGGGAAGAGAAAAACGAGAACAAATGAGAGTGACCGAACAGCCGCGGTGTACTCTTATAATGGGTATGCACGTGTCATCTGATTGGAGCTTATCAGGAAATGAGGAAGGCACGGTGTATTGACAGGCAGAAACATGGCCTGTGGGGCTTTGAACAGTGTCATTCAACGCCTCCAGGCATCGTTATCATTGACAGGAGGCTTTTGACGCCTGAGGCAAACAATAGACGATAAAATGAGACTGGCACCTCCACTATACAATTTGTTCGAAAGGAAGGAAGGGGAATCAGTTCCCTTGAAAGGAAGGAAGGAGAATCAGTGTTCCCTTCATTGAAAAGAGAGGAGGAATGAATCGGCATGTGATGTGATGACTCTGCCGTTTCCTACGCTCCCGAATATGATTGCTCAAATATCAACCCTCATGCTGTGCAGACAATACATCGTAAATGGGAAATGAACTTCATTAAGAGCGAATGTTTATTGATAATGGTGATTGATTCCACCCGATGGAAGGAGATTGGTGAAAGCGATGGAAAGTGTTTGTAACAGCCAAAAAAGACCTCGAGGTAAGGGGAACTCTTCTTGATTCGTCTTCGATGATAACAGGATGAATTGGCCTACGAACTACTGGCAACAAAAAGATAACGTGCGGAGTGGAGAGAGATGATTTCTATCGAATGAACATGGACTATGTACGAAGGAAGATCGATAGAGAATAGGCAACTCTTATCAAATAGAAGAATGTTGAAGAGAAAAAGAAGAAAGATGAACTTTGTTACTCGTAATATCTCAGGGGCGATTACAAGAGAGGCTGAGCAGGGGGCAATGACGCACGTTTGGTACAAAAATGAGACAAACTCTATACTTGAAGATCAGAAGTGAGGAGACAGGCACGCGTCTCTGAAGAGGAATCCACTCGACACAGGGCAAGCTGAAACAACAATGGGGAATGTTGAATCAACTATCAACAATGACGCGAACCTGTTGATTCTCGTAGGTGGCATTGTGCGTTGAAGTGTGTGAGACTATGCTCTGACCCGAGAGCGAGGCCGCCATTCGAGACCTGTAATTTATCCCACTCTAATCAGCCCTAATTGAGTAGGAAATCCAAGTAACTCTACATTTTTCAGTCGTCTAGTTCCTTCAGAGCGGTTGTATTTCTCATGTTATGGACCTCCGAGGGAATTAGACGACAGAAAAATGTAATTCTGTTTGGATTTCCTTCCCATGTTCGCCTCTACAGTCAATCATAACTCCCCCTTAATTTACAACTCCCAAGTATTCTTATCAACTCACGTGTCCTCGATATTAAGTGCATTGCTAATAATAAATGATACAGGACTCGGAAGTCCCACGCGTTTCATTTCAACATTCACATTTTGATGATACGCGATAACTCATCTCAACATTCCATTCTCACACTGACCTTTTCTTTGCCTGTTGCCAAATGTGCATTCTGACGTAGATTCCTCTTGCGGAATTCAGAACAATGAGAAAGAAGATAAAGGAGAAGACGATAAGGAGGATCTTCGGATCTATTGACGAGAAGAAGGAGACGATCTGAGGAAGATTATGATATACTTTCTTGAAAGGGCAAATACCCACCGGTTGTGTGGACGTGTCAGTGCAAGCAGAGAGCAAAGGTCGGTCGAGATTCTCCGCCAGTGCATATTCCAGACAGATTGAGTAGTTCTAAAACAGTTTCAAATATTGCAAAAATATGGCAAAAGATTCTGATGAGAGTGGGATTCGAACCCACGCCTCCGAAGAGACTGGTGCCTTAAACCAGCGCCTTAGACCGCTCGGCCATCTCACCACATGACCACAGCTCGACGCTTGTTCTCTCTATTCAGCGGGCTGTCAGACAAAACAACGAGGGAGAAGAGGGGAGAGAATTTCGTCTATTGGGTGCCAATGTAGGGGATAAATGTGAAGAGAAAGAAATTGTTTTGTCATGGACGACTTTAGTGGATGTTGTTTGCGTACCATATTGGGTCGAAGTCGCATCACATTGTATGTAGTCCATGGATTGTGAAGGGAAAGTTGGATTGGTCGTTCATGACCGAGAGAATCCCTGATTCGTAGTCTGAATAGGAAGGGGTTAGTTTCTGACGCGTTCGCACAAAAATACTGTAGGCGAATTTGTCGGATTGACACCTGACAGTTTTCACTAGTGGCAAATATGGCAAAAGATTCTGATGAGAGTGGGATTCGAACCCACGCCTCCGAAGAGACTGGTGCCTTAAACCAGCGCCTTAGACCGCTCGGCCATCTCACCACATGTCCAAAATCACAAACGGCAGCTTTTTCTGTTGACTGTTTCTTCTCTCACCTCAATGCTACTCTGTCCACAGCCTGTATTTGGAGGGTCTGATTCCATGCGAGGGACACGTAGTGGGGACCACTCTGAGAGATTTTCATTCTCGTACTATTCATATATTTTCACTCACAGAAACGGCCTCGATGTCGATGTGAACCTTCTTCACTCTCAGAAGAAGCTTCTCAGTCTTTATCTTCTTCCCTCGTTTCACCGTACACTGTATTCATTATGATAAGTGGATATTTGCCACCGAATTAATAACCTGGTACTCTCCTTCATCCCAAGCAGCCACTACATCCAATCTCATCCACTCGCGAGAAGCGTATATACGAGGCCGGGAAGGAACATAATTCGAGTCAGGATGGTACAGAGAATTGGAGAAATAATCCATTACAGACAAGCCGACTGGTTTCTGAATCCCTCATGTTATTCGTATAACAGATGATGAAATTATACCATTGGCTCCTGTCCCTCCATAACAGTTCCATTTGGTAGTCTCCATTCAACTTCGTCTCCCTCACTTCTCGCCCCACAATACAGGGAATAGGTAGAGCCAAGAGTAGCCGTGACTTCATTCCCGAATGGAAGAATAGGCTTGGGAGGACATGATCCTGTCTTGGCATCCGATAATCTTAAGGATCTCTCTCCTAAGTGGTTGTACTATCATGTTGCCTACTTGATGAGTTGTCCATCTTCCTGAGCACACTTCACTTCCTCCCAGTCATCAATTGTGATCGATGCAATGTTGTCCACTTCGGATGCCATACATTCACAGTTCAGAGGGGATCCAGCTATTGCTACCTTCAACGGCACTCTTCCCAACCCAATTCATGTTTTTCCTAATACCTGTGCCACATCTCGCAGATTATTTGCAAACAAAATTTCAAGTCCCGATTCTCGAATGTCCAGACTAAAAGAGGGACACGTGTGTCAAAGTACTTTGCCCTTTCTTTCGCACCTGTGAATGGAGGTACAATTTTGGAAGGCGGAAGGGGATATATATTTGAGACTTGGATTCATTGAGAGATCAATGATACGAAGATCTCGTGATTTCGAGAATGCGGAAGCATCAACAACACGAAGGGAAGGCATGTGAGAGGCAACAATCATCTGCAGACATTCCACCATTGTTTTCCACTACTTGCATCCTCATCCCCCACCTGAAGTCTGTCAAACTCGAAATCCCACGAGGATATCTTCTCAATGGGATTCCCACTGATATTGAGACTCAGAAGATTAACAACCTGAAAAACTCCAATGAAAGCAATCAATCTGATATGGTGCTACCGATTTCAAGTCAGCCCCTGGACTTCTCCTCAAGTTGTTGTAACTGAGGTCCAACTCTTCAATCTTCAAGGACATTTCGGCTCAATTTGCGGGCCTATTGTGGTTGTGCTTACCATGACATTCTTTGCGAAAGTGTCAAAATCGAATTGAACGAGGTCATTGTGTGAAATATTCAAATTACGTAGTCTCTGTTGGGACTGAAAAGGGATTGGCTTATTTCTGTATTCATTCAATTGCACCTGGAAGTCACTACTCATTGCTCTCCTCAGTCTGTTGCCACTTAAATCCAGTCTCTCAAGACTGCCAAGAAGTCGAAAAACTCGTATGGGCAGGACCTGAACGGGCAAATGTGGAAATGCCATAGGAAGTGAATCAACGCGGCGCCAACTTGTGGCATGCTCACCATAATTTGATTGAACGACAAATCGAGGCGTCGAAGTTTGATGAGTTTGAGTTGTTCATATTTGAGCAGAGTGATGTTGTTGTTCCGCAATGAAAGAGTTTCCAAATTGGGGAAGGCGATTAGCGAGTCCTCAGTCAACTCCTGCACCAGTATTTTTTACCCCGTTCCATTTAATATTACCTACGGTAATGAAATTCTGCGACAGATCAAGATTGCGCAGGTTTGGATATCTGATGTTCGATGGGAAGTTCACTCTGTTCAATGACGTCCCTGATATCTCGAGCGTCCTGGAATGATGAGGCTTATCTTTCTGAGGTCACGAGGCTTCCCTCACTCCAAATGCTGCAGATACGGAAAGAATGTGAGTGTGGACACCTCTCCTCCGTGTACTCTCACAGTCAGAATGGTCGTGGCATCTGGTGCAGAGAGGTAGAGCAGAATTGAGTGCCACGAAGACTCGCTCACATTGCCACATTCCAATTCAGCCACTACAAACGCTATCATTAGACACCCTCCTCTAGTCTCTCAACCTTACCTGAGCATCGGCAGACCTCGGGACATGGCTCTGAATAGGCCAAGACCCGAGTTGCCCACGAGATGAAAAGAAGGAGCAGCGCGGCCATCGGGTGGCTACTCCCCATTCGAGAGGGAGACGCTGCGACGGACTGCCTCAAAAGGTGAATGGACTGAAAGGCGGGAGAGACAGCATAAACGATGAGCAAAGCAGGACCGAGAGAGGAAAGTTGTACATGATACAGATGACATATGGCTGTGTGAAAAAGCAGCAAATGAGAACGGAAGGCAGGGGGAAAGAAGGAATACATGTGAGGCATTCGTCAAATTGTCTCTCAAGGGGTATTAACGTCGACGGACTTTTTTCTTTGCCATCTCTTTGTACATGGAGTACACAGGGGGAAATCAGTCATAGTCGAGTGATGCATGCAAAGAGGAAGGACACTTATATGAGTGAACGTTTGCAGGGGCAATGCAATTGACGAGAAGTGACACGAACAGAAGGACAGAGTGGTCACTCAGGGGGTCATATCTGACGTGAGGGGACTTATTGCCACCATGAGGGGGCACTCAAGGATGACCGCGCAGAGGGATCACCTAGCCTTTCTGAATCGGTAGTAAGATGCATTTCTCACATTTCTCATTCCTCTAATTTTCTCGGAGCGGTTGTCTCAAAGTTCCATAGACAACAGCTCCGAGTAGAATAGATTATTCAGAAATGAACTTTACTACCGCTTTAGAAACACTAGGACCACCTTCGAGGGAATGAGAATGAGGGCAATGCATTGCTCATTCCATCAAAAGTTGTAGTGGAGAGAGAGAGTAGCTATGATGAGCCCTCGAAAGGAGTTGGGACATCACTCCCCGGAGACCGGCAAACGAGAGAAAAATCGAGGGTCGAGTAGTATGGAAGAAGTGATAGGAGATGGGGACAAGATGAAGTGGTGTTGAGTTGGAATGAATGGAAGAAGGAATTCTCCGGAGGGATCAGATGGTCGAGGAAATGCGAGACAGACTGAACAAGACTCATCATGACTGCACATTGAAGGCAATGAGACGAGATTAGTGGAGATGAAGGGGAAGAGATATGCATCACTTATCGAGAAGGGGAATTAAGGGGGGACGAGACAGGTGTTGACGGGATTCTGTCAGTTGTAGCTTTACAAGGAAAGACAAATCGTGGGAAATGAGTTCATTTACAGGGGCTACTATATGTATCATCTACGCACGAACGACTTTCGCACGAAAAAAATGTTTGGTTTAAAGAAAATAATTTTTGTGAAGGAACGACACTCGTCATATCTTCCATGTCGCGTATGACAATCTGAGGACGTTTGAAACGAGAAGAGACATGGGGGCCCAAAAGAATCAGAGAGTGGTGCAAAACAGCAGATTTGGAAGGAGAAGAGAGCGGAAAGATGTGCAATTGTAAGGAGAAGAGTGTCGGCATGTTGAGAGGGACGTTACAGTTGAATGGAATAGATTGAATGGCCTACAAGGTATTCCTCGTAGTGTTCAAAGGCTAAGGCCACATGCATTTGCAAGAGTGTCAAATATCATATTACCCCTGAGACTCTTGATTGTGAGGATACGCCTTGCCAGTGTGTAAATATGTGTCTGTGCGAGCACAACGTCAAGGTGTTCATTTGGCATTCCGTGTGAGACCACAATGTGCTCCTTGTAATATGATTGACAGTTTGACTACTTTATGGTTATGTTTCACATGGGGGTATATCTAGAAATATATAGTAGCACTGAAACATAACCCACAAAGTAGTCAAATTGCCAACCATGCTCTGTATCCATGTCTGCAGAGGAAGTAGAAGAGGACGGAGGACAAGCGAGGGAGCGTCCATTCAATCAAAGGGCGAGAAAAGTCACGGATGCTTATTCAATCCCAACTTGTCTTGTGAATGTTTGTGGAGGGAAGAGAGTACTCGAGTCCTTTCTCAGTAGTCTTCACCTCTCGAGAAGTCGCATAATCAGAAGGGAATTCAACTTGTTCCATATTCAAGTGGGCAACTCTTGAACAAGATCAGAAAGGCCAAAGGAAGAAGAAAGAATACAGGAAAGACCATATGAGAGACGCAAAATAGCCACATTTGATGGTGGAAAGCCGCATTCGAGTCTGTAAACAGAAGGGGGAATCCAAGGGGAGTGGCCAATCACCCTGACTATTATGGGGGATACTATGACTGAGATCTTAGAAGATATGCAAATGAGGGGAAGTGGGTGGTGCTAATGGGAGAATTGTGTATGATGAGTCAGGCAGGGGTCAACGGGCCTCTCGTTATCTTATTAGGGTGGAAGAGACTGGCAGGAAGTGCCATGAATCCTCCATTTGGCTCTGTCTTCACTCTCTCGTCCATTCCCTCCCCTTGGGTCATTGCATCCACTCTCCACTCAAAACAAAATGTGCATTGAATGTTATGGGGGAAAGCGACGATTGTCGACATTGAAGAGACGGATGTGAAATGTGTGGGGTGAGATATCAACACAATAGGCTATCGACAAGGCGAAGAGAGACTCACAATAGAGAGGTCTGTCTCTACTTGTGTTGGCAGTTTGTATGCGATATCAGTTATGTTTCACGGAAGCTATGGAACTCCGATATATATAATTAGGGAAACGTAGCCGATTTCGCAAGGAAACTGTCAACCTTAAGAGACTCACAATAGAGAGGTCTCTCTACTACAGAACAGAATGACGAGCAGTGTGTGTGTAATATGATTACAATTAGTGGGGGTCAAGCAATGAGATGCGGGGAGGAGAACATGATGCCACAAGTGGATACGACTATGAAGATGGTGAACGTGAGCAGGCACATTCTGTCCACAACCATGGCTGCGAACTTCCAGTCGTTAGCTGCCTGTTCGTCCTGAAAGAGGAGAACAATGTAGACACGCGATTGCTCTTTCTTCCCCATACAGCTAATCCCCAAAGGAGTCAACAAGAAGAGATTACATGTACTGCCATTACTTGAGAGAGATTTGCGTACCCTCTCGTCTTCCTCCATTCGTTTTCTCATCGCAGTCAATTGGACGGAGATCGTCTTCAGTTCCACACAGGCCTTCTGCATGCAACGATTGATCTCCCCGACCATTGAACCTCAACAGATATTGCAAGGATACAAGAAAATGTCCATACCTGATTCCATTTCACCAAAGTCTGACTTTGGCGGTAATGGTGGTGCCTGTTTAGACAGTGCCTTACGGGTACTACACACATGGACAGAAGAGAGCATGGGAGGATGGTCAAAGTAGGATCCTGCGCAATGAGAGCTATGATTTGAAAAAAACTAGGGTGTCGCTAATGGGAAGTGATTGACAGCCGTTCATTTCTAGCCGTCAAATTTCATTCCTAGCGGTTGTCTCACACTTCGAAGAGATGACCGCTAGGAATGAACGGCTGTCAATAACGTCCCATTAGCTACACTTTAGAAATAATCCTGCATGTCTCACCATTGTGATTGTATTCTACAGGATCGTGTGGATGAGAGCCTGGCTTCTCAATCCTGACACTTCTGAGTAGACTGAGACTGTCTGCCGATTGATTTCTATCCCCTTGACGAGCGATTGCAACCTGCGCTGTCAGTCTTCTTGATTCCTGAACATCTACAGTCACACGATCCACGGACGTGCAAATGTGATAGATAGAACCACCGTTGACCTTTCCGCCACAATGGTGAAAGGGACAGATGCCCCCATTTTTCTCAGCATTCTCCACTTCACCACTATTGCGCAAATGTTCGTGGTGTATCTCTCTTTCACCATAGTGCAAACCTCTTCAGCCTTTATAATCTTGAAGTTTTCCCTGGAAAATATTGTGGAACCCGGTCGCCTCATCATTAGGAACCATGGCATCCATACAAGGAGACACTCTCGAAGCTAAATTGTGCACTGACGACCACCTTGTTTGTTGTTAGAACAACATACGAAAGGACTCATTTCATGAGTCTCCGGCTTGCGATTGTGCAGATTGAGTACTAATACAGTGAAGACCACAGATGCAGAGACGACCAACATACAACAGGAGAAAAATGCGCCTGTGAACAGAATTATTTCATTTAGAAACGACAGTCATACCTATGAGAGGAACAGCTTCAGATGTTGGAGGAGTCATGTCAGCCACCATACTGAGGAAGAAACAGATGGAAAGGAGGATGGTGATCTCTGAATGTTGATTAATTGCTAGATTGTCTCTATTAGAGGTTGATATTTTGAATGCGATTTCGGTTATGTTTCACTAAAAGGATGTATCAATCAGATATAGCTTTTCTGAAACATAACTGATCTCGCATGCAAACTGCCAACCCTAGCATCTTCCTCCCCACCTAATGTGATCTTCTCTCCAGCATCTGGAGGAAGTGTGAATCCCAGTACAGTCATCAGCGATATGAGGAGAGAAGGAATGATCAGATTGAGTCCATAGTAGAGAGTTCTTCGTTGAATGATGAGATAGAAGTAGATGGATGGGTAGGGTTCATCATCGAAGACATTCGTCTCGTTTCGTGCAGGAACAGCTGAATGGATTGCTGATCAAGATCATCAACTTTCGCAGTTGATCACCACCCCTGAATCCGGACGAGAGTTAGTGGGATCAGCCGGTTCTATGGCACTAACTATTAGGTTGAGCCCTAACAATAAGTCTTGTAGCACTTCTGTTTCGCCTTCTGTATTTCCTTATCTATTGATGATGGACCCTATCCATAATTATCATGGACTCCCCACAAAAGATCTCACTGCCACAGTCACCAGCTTCAGCCGCAGTAATGAGGCGCGGCGCGATTTTTCGAAGTAAGTCGACTCGCGCTTTTGACCCCTCTCAACTTGTGTGCGTCCTAGCTCTCGCAGTTGAGCTAACTCAAAGTGTCAACAGAGAAAATGTAGCCAACCGAACTTCCGATAACCACAAAGTTTCATCTCGCTCAGTTCTCAATATTCACGGAGTTACAGCGGAAATAGTGAAATCTGTCACCAAAAAATCGTGGATTTTGTCAAAAAGTCGTGCCATAACAGCGTTTTTGCGTACTGTGGTCGTATTTCAAACCATAAACTGTCCAACTTTTGTTTTTTTAATGATCCTGATATTACCCGATAACTGAAAGAAGCACAATTTCCTAACTTCAAGTTGAGCGTTTTTTGAGGTTTTTAAAAGTTATTTGACTCCTTCCACTGTTTCCGCTGTAACTCCGAGAATATTGAGAACTGACCAAGGAGAAAATTCGTGGTTATCGAAAGTTCAGTTGGCTACATTTGGCTATTGACAGCTCAGAGGTAGCTCTACTCGCTGAGCTAGGACGCAGAAAAGTATAGGAAGAGGTGTCGAAAGCGCGCGAGTCGACCAAATTCGAAAAATCGCACTGAAGCTCCCGTTCAATCCAGAAGTATTGGAGCTAGCAGTAGGTAGTTGTGGACTAGCACTGTTAGTGGCTATGATGGATTGGGGGTATCATCAATAGATAAGGAAATATAGAAGACGAAACAAAAGTGCTACAAGACTTAGGGCTCAACCTAATAGCTTGGGTCTATTAGGATACTATTAGGAATCATAGTGTACCTAGTAGATTCCACTCTCCATTCTCGACATAGTACGATGTGTCCATTCCCTGCACTGAAATGTCTGCCTCAGTCGGCGCGTTTACCCGAAGATCGATGAAATTTCCACTGTACGTCCACGAACTGAACTGAAATAGCTCCCAATTGCATCCATTCTGACTACGGTTGGCAGTTTAAAGAAGCCGTAAACCGAGTTGTCCCATCGTACTAGACGACTACTTTCAAAATTGCATAGAAAATTTCAAAGTGCAGCTATCGTTTCAAACTCGACTGATTTGCGTGTGACGAGACGTCACGCGGTCATTTTTTCGAATTCCCGCGCGGTAGATTCCAGGGAAGCTCCAGGGAAGCGCGGGAATTCAACTTCGAATTTGAATAACGCGACGAGGAACGCCTTTTGAGAGATGAAAATTTGGGATCCTACATAATCGAACATGCTCCACAACGCTTCCAGAATAGTTGATCCAGAATCTCCCCTGACGGCTTCTTTAACTACTTTATGTATTATGAATTGTATTGATATACTCCCTGTGAAACAAAGTGGTCAAACTGCCAACCCTAATTCTGACTAACGTCTCAGATAATTGAGACGACTTCTGTCACTTCAAGTCGCTCTCTTTCCTCATCACTGCCTTCATGGAGAGGGGGGCTTACTCAGCCTCCAGATCAAATTCAAAGGGAGAAGTCTGATTTATGGAGGCATTAGGAAGTGAGTGAGAGAAGAGGCGCGTACGCTATGGAGGGATCAAGGGATTGAGGATTGGTCAGTCAAAGGAGGAAAAGGGAGACAACCTTGAGATGACACATCTGATCGTCGAAGGGAAACCATGTGATGTCGATCTTGCAGGAGATTTTCATGATTCCTGGAGGGACCTGTTTGACTGATCCTGTATGCTCTACAACGTAGTTGACGGGATACGTGGAGTCGAAGTTCTCATCGGCACTGTGATAAGAAAGACTTGAATGACGAAACTAACGACGATAAACTGACCTGTTATACAGAAGAACGTCTGGTTTCCAGATTGCATTTCCTGTTCCGGGTATCCGAACGTCTTGAATGCCAGCATATTCGCTCGGCTCCCATTTCAACTTGTAATCGGTCCATTGCTAAATAACCACTGTAATTTACAGGAAAAAAGAATGCATACGTATTCAATCCACGCAACGAGAGTTAGCACTTGGTTCTTCTCATCCTCAAACACAAAATTACAAAGAGACGAGAAAAATCACAAACCACATCGAGGATTTGTTGCAAGTAAATCTTCACTGAGACGAGAAGAGGATCGCTTGAATTGGCTACTGGCCTCTCGTATGCATCGTAATTGTGTCTGTACTTCACTGTTTATGGTATTTGAAGATTCTCACCTCAAATCGGAAAGTAGTCGATACTCGTCGGGACTTCCAAATGCGAGTGGAACACATACAAGTCGAATAAAAAACGAAAACCACTGGTCCTGCAACCAACTGATAAAAAAGAAAAAAAGAAAATGGCGGGATACCATTTACGTGTTTGTCCGCCTCATTTGCGAAGGGTCCACCCAGTTGAAGTTGATGTATGGGTGGGCGCAGGTCCTCCCAACCTCCCCTTTAGTCCTCCAAAGTAACTTTATCCACTAAACTCGTTGCGAGGAGTCTCTTTCGGTCACAGGATGGCACTCCCAATTTCAAGGATCTGCCTGCAATAACATTGAGGGGAACGGAGGAGATAAGGAAGAAAGAGAACAGAATAAGTGGGGACTCCTGCTGGGTCCTCACTCCTTTCTAAGCCTAGTAATCGACAAAAGATTTGGCGTTTAATCCTCAAGGGGGAAGAGTCGACCCGCGACGACGCGTTTGTGTGGGGAGTCACGGACACTCGGACACTCATTGATCCTGTGATGAGGAATTGAAATGGAGCGTCGACTGATGGAAGAGACATATGGGAGGAACATATCAGGAAATAATCATTTATCATACATAGAAACAGAAAAGAAACTATGGTAAAGCGACGGATAATCACTACAAGACTCAATAAGAATTTGCAGAAATGTATAAACTATGAAAGAATGCGATTCTCGGATAGAAAATGATGGCGGCACTTCTAACGATATCTACACGTTAAAAAGTGCAAGAACACATTTTAAAAAAAAACATTTTTCGCTTATCGGGAGCAGCAAATACCATCTGGATACAAGATGTGATTCTATATAACAGGTCAGTTTATCTCAGTGACCGGTCGTTCAAGTCTCTTCTCTCGTGTGGATGAGACATGTCCAGTCAAATACGTTGGTTCCCGTCTGTTCAAATTAATGGAAATATTCGTCGCGAGACGACAAAGGTTTCAATTAGCCCACGATCATTGTCCTTACAGTTCTGCAATACTCAATTCAGGTTTCTCTTGCTGTTCTCATTCTTCTTCGGATCTCAATCAGCGTGCAAGTTTTCTATTACGGACTCTCATCACTGCCTGCAAGGGCAGTCGCTGCACAAGTTGTTCTGCATCACAAACCCGCCCCAATATGTGTATCCAACCGTCATGTATTCTGCCAGCATCACATCGGCTTCCAGAAGATTATAGAAAGTTGGTAGGAAAGATATTGTATTGTAAAATGGTATAACACAGTAAATGACATTGTATGAATGTGGAAAATTGTCTGTCTGTTTATCTGTCTGCGTATCACACTTTTCAGAAAACAACTCCAAAATGGTCTCAGAAACTCAGACCAAACACCAATAGACACTACTCCGCGAGACAAGTTCAACAACATGTTATTTTCAAAAAATTCCAAAAATTCCCAAAATGCCTCGAATTGATTTTATATCATATTTTTAAGATATTCACGGAAAGTTAACTGTGCATGTGTCCCGCGATGCGGGGCCATACAGCACGATCGCTTGTTCAAGTCGAGAATTGAAATTGAAAAAAGAAATTTTTTAAGGTTGGGGGCCATCGTATCACTAGTTTCATGAGCGATAAACAATATATATACTAGATGCTTTAGCTAAATCTTGCAAATGTAGAACATTTTCAGCTGCTAATATAGCTTCGTTTTCGCATCCTTGTATTTAATCACGTTGCTCTCCCGACATATGTTCTTTTCAAGTTCAGCCTAACCCTTTTCTTGAAATGTTTCGTCTAGAAGATGTTTTGCGGAGGGATGAATCAAAAAAAGAAAAAGAAGGGCGGTGAATGACAGAAAGCACCTGACTCCCCGTTATCTATAGATTAGTTTCAAAGATGCCCTTCTTTGCAACCACTGGTCATATAATCTGGATACTTTTTGTTGCTATTCTACTAGACATTATTACATTTGTTTGCGAACGTTCGGAAAATGTCCTTGTTTTTAAATTTGATTTCTAAAACTCTGCTAACGGACTGTTTCAGAAGGGAAGTAACTGGCAATGTCATTCTTGATGTGGCCATTGTTCGTTCTGATTGTTCTTGGACTGGCAACTTCCCCTGTTCTCTGCCCACATGTCAATGAAGTGCCCAAGACATTCGCAGATGTAACACAATGAAAAAGCGAAGACTAGAATAACGATAAGTGTTCTTTCAGGACTTTAAGTTCAAGGACTCGTTTGATGCCCGGAAAAAATTTCCAAAATGCAAGAAAGTTGTAGGACGAGTTCTCGATCAAGGGCTCTGCTGTAATACTATTTTATTAAATTAACTGAACGAATCATTATTCTCCCTGTTTAAAAATATTTATATAGTCCATCACAATAACGCAAACGAACTGAAATTTAGCTTGAGGAATTGGGCTGACCAGCTCTTGAATTGTCTAAGTCGAGTTTATGTTGACGCATTCAGCGAACTGTTGGGCGACAGTGATTGTGTCGGCAATGAGCGACTGAATATGTATTGCATCGAAGGGCAAACTGAAGGTTTGTGTTTGTTTTCATTGTTGATATCTATTTGCATCTGCATATTTGGAGTAGGATGTTGGGTGCAGGACGGAATGGATGCCCTAGAGATGGATGATTACTCGGGTAAAAGACAAGAGCGCCATGGGTGTTTGCGCCGTTGTGATGAAATGGACAGATGCGCCACCATTCTCAATATATTAATTGCGCATTTATGCATATCACCACAACGGCGCTAACGTCCATGACGCTCTTGTCTTTCACCCGATTATTCGGCCGGTGTATTATACAAAAGATTAACTAATTTTTTGTGCTACAGGACCGACTTTCTCTAAATGATCTCACTGCGTGTGTTCGAGAAGAATATCCTGCATTCACGTTCGATATTTGCCTAGTTTATTTTTTTATGATATGTACTATATCTAGAATCTAAATGTCAGATATGCTGCAAAGGCAAAATATACAGATCTACTTCTGACAAGCGCATGAGCTGGTGTGGGAATCTGCTGAGGCAGTTTCTTGCTTGGAATTCGAAGTGTCTGATAGAATCTGATAGAATCTGATAGAATCTGATAGAATCTGATACACGGATGGACAGCAAATTTTATTGCGGACAACAGATGAAACACTTCTCTTTACCTCTTTACTTATTTGCAGTTGCAAAGGAGGTGATCAGATATTGGATGCGTTGGTCTTCGTCGAAAAAATCGGCGTCGTAAGCGAGAAATGTCAGAAGTATTTGGTGAAGCCTTGCCCTTGCAATCACAAAAAAGGTGCTCCCTATGTGAGATTAATGCAGTTCTTTATGTGAATGGCTAGAAATTTCAGTCTAAATATGTCGACTGCCCCAAAGAGCATGCTGAAACACCTCAGTGCACCAAGAGATGTGACCAGGCTATTCCTTACCTCGACGATAAGAGAAAAAGTGAGTCACACATATCTAAGTCATCTGAAACTGTAACGTTCAGTTGAAGATGTTCAGAGATTTGAAACTGCCCAAGAAGTTCAAGCTGTAAGGAATTCCATTAACTTTTAAAGAAGAATAATTATTTGCTTATGTAGTTCATGAAACTGTCCGGATCAGCAATCACTTGCTTCGATGTATATCCAAGTTGGTACCACTACAAAGCCGGAGAAATTTACAGGGTAAATGTTTGTATTTTTACACCACATTTTAGTTAATAACGTAATAATATTTTTAAAGAATGCGCGGGTGGTTTATCCATATTTAATCGTAAATAATAATTACTAAAATACATAGTAAATACCTACCTAATTAGCGGCGGAGAGACGAGCAAAGTTTGGATCCTCGACATTGTGTCAAGATTAGGGATCGCATTATGGAACGTTATCGACAGCCGTTCATTTCTAGCCGTCTAAGTTCGCTCAGAGCGGTCGTCTCTTACGTCCCAGAGACGACCGCTCTGAGTGAACTTGGACGGCTAGAAATGAACGGCTGTCAATAACGTTCCATAATGCGATCCCTAGTCAAGATCATCGGATGGGGAGAGATTGATGGAGAAGACGTATGGTATGGTGTTAACAGTTACAACGCCGAATTCGGAGATAATGGTAGATATTTATAATTAATAAAATCAGGAATACTTTTAGGAGTTGTAATCTTTCCACGCTTCAACCGATTCAGATTCGGATTGGAATTCTACGGTGCCGAGCCAATCATTCCTGAATTGATTGAAGTCTAAACCGTCAATTTCATTAGCGTTTTGCATATTTGGTTGATAGTAAATATTTTCCCATTCGTAGATAATGCTAGATACTGCGGTCCAATGTTTTCTCAGATAGTGAATTTAACCTAATCATGACCAATATTAAATAGTATTAAGTGTTTCTCTTCGGAAGAATCTAGTAAATGCTTCCACATTTATTTCAAAAATATAGGGGCTAAATTAAGAAGGTTTCTAGAAGCGGAAAAATCAGAACAAATGTGACAAGAATAAATGAAACAGGATTACATAATTCCGAATGATTGTTGTGTGCTTAAATAGTGTGATGTGTGCGGATAAAGAGTGCGAGATGTGAGAAAAGTAGCCCCGATATGCCCCCCAGAACCACTCTGAGTAATATTGAGGTTCTATGCCGCTTTCTTCCTCATTTCATTACAAAAGTATTATACCATTGCAAGTTGGTATGTTATGCTTTGCAGTTGTCAAAAATAGTTTCAAGCGCCATTGCATGGAACACTCAAGTTCTCCAGTCGTTGAGAGGGTGAATCACAGAGGAGAATTGTACAAGATGTGAGTTTTTCTTCGCTTCTCTCCCAAAAGTGTCAAGCCTGATACTAAGAGGCATCTTCTGTAAGGGTGGACCACCCCTTTGCACAATTTTTCAACTTTATGCCTCCGAATAGGCTGAAAACTTCGTTTTAGGGTAAATCGACCACGTAGATCACGGATCTGAGGTCCGATTGACATGAAAAAAATTTCGTTGCCTCAGGGCATGAAGAAAATCCGAAAATTCGTCAAAAATGGGGAAAAAATTCGATCTGCATAATTGAAGTGGCGATCGAATTCTGGTCCCTAGTACACATAATGATATCAAAATGAGCCCTGTAGGTTCATTTTGAAGCTTATTTTCAGCCCGTTAAAATTTTCAAACGGCCGTCGTGTAACATTTTTGCATTATGTGCAACGAGATTCCATCATTTTTGGAATCTACGCATTCGGTTACCCCATATATGTGAAAATAAGCCAAATCGGAGGTGACTGTTTTGCTCCACGGTAATGAGATTTTGCCCATTTCGTGGACGTTTTTTCGCGCGCGCTCCTCACCCTACCATCCCTCTCCCTACCCTCCCTCTCCCTACCCTTGTCACTTAAAAAATCGCCCGTTTTTTCTACCCGTACCGATGAAGCTGGTATATCACCTATTCTGTGCAGTACTGCAGTCCTGTCCACTACTGGCGTGAATGTACCTCAGTGAAAGCTGGTTCTCACTTTAAAAATCCTAAATGAGTGATGTCTGTATCTCCATCTCACGATATGCCTGATTTGAGAATTCATAACAAAGGATCCACTCATCATACGTTGCTGCTCTTGATGTCAGTCCGTAATACATCTTTTGCTCATTACATGACTAGAATATGAGACGCTTGCGTTGACAAGGGTACGGAGAGGGAGGGTAGGGAGAGGGATGGTAGGGTGAGGAGCGCGCGCGAAAAAAACGACTATGTCCACGAAATGGGCAAAATCTCATTACTGTGGAGCAAAAAAGTCACCTCCGATTTGGCTTATTTTCACATATATGGGGTAATCGAGTGCGTAGATTCCAAAAATGATGGAATCTCGTTGAACCTAATGCAACGGCCGTTTGAATATTTTAACGGGCTGAAAATAAGCTTCAAAATGAACCTACAGAGCTCATTTTGATATCATTATGTGTCCTAGGGACCAGAATTCGATCGCCACTTCAATTATGCAGATCGAATTTTTTCCCCATTTTTGACGAATTTTCGGATTTTCTTCATGCCCTGAGGCAACGAAATTTTTTCATCTCAAACGGACCTCAGATTCGTGATCTACGTGGTCGATTTACCCTAAAACGAAGTTTTCAGCCTATTCGGAGACATAAAGTTGAGAAACTGTGCAAAGGAATTGGCCTGGAGGTCCACTCTTACAGAAGATGTCTGCTAAAAAGCACTGTGCAATTATTTATCCAATTCATGTTGCGAAACTGATGCAGATATACATCAGGAGTGGGAGCTGTGGAAAAGCAAATATGGTGAGTCAGAATATATTTCTGACTGAAATGTCTATTCGAACTCTACATAGATACTAGAATCATGAATGTCAAACATAATAATTTGTGATAAAAAATACGAATGAAATAGACTCATTTCGGCGCAAAGCTTTAATACTTTCAAAAAGTGCAGCCATATTTTATGTACGTGGTTACCGCACATGTACATCTATACTGATCTCACATATACCAGTGTATCATAAAATGAAGTCGAGTTGGGACACTTTGTTTACTTCAGTTCCGGGCGGAGAATATACCAATGAAGCAGAGGAGAAAATGCGGTTTTCCATTTTCAAACACGACGTTCTTCGGTAAGTCTTGAAAAAATTCTCGTAGAGCTTCGATTTTCACTCCGTACGCCAAATCGACCATGACGAATCCAGCAACATATCCTTGACTATAGTATCCTACCGTAATCCACCGAATTTTCTCAAAATGATCCAAATGAACAGTCCAATATTTATCCAATAAAGGTAATCGACCTTGATGAATGCAAAGCATCGTATTCCCGACTACCGCATCTTACCGTAACCTACCGTAACACATCAAAAACGTCAAAATCGCCCGAAAAGTCATAAGATCGGTTAATTTCGGCATACTTCACTGTAAATATGTCCCGCGTAGCGATTAGTGTTCCATCGATATGCGTTTAAAGCTAACTGTGTGGAGGCGTAGCGAACTAGATAAATATTCGAACATTCCAGTTGCTCGGAAAAGAATCGGCTCTATCTCGATGGGAAATTTCAATCAACAGAACTGTGGGGAAGATTGTCAACTATGGAAGTGAGTGAAATTACGAAAATTTGATCATGAAGATTTTGAAACCTCCTGTAACATGTGCCATGATGGCCATGTTTAACAACGTTTCACGGGCGGACATTTGACGCCGAGCCAAAAATTACAATTGCAGTTCGGCAGTTCGAGAAAATAGCTTAATTTCAATCGATATACGTTTTATATGACGATATATCAATCAATAAACACTGTTGATAATCAATAATGCTACGGTGTTTGCCGCGGGAGTACGCTGAACTGCCTTATTCTTGCCATTTTGCCAGCATGTCCACCTCTCCTTACGCTCCGAAACTCGGTCTGTTGTCATCAGTCCACATTTGAATCCCTAGTAATTTTGTGACCACACATTAAAGTTAAACAATAGCATTTGAGTGATAAATGATTTGAGAAATATGTTATTTTCGATGTATTTGCATGAACACTAAGAAATGAAAGAAGATTAATAAGTCACTTTCAGCCGGGAATTCGATGGACAGGCGATGAAAAATCAGTGGAAAATCGTCAAATCACAGGTTTTCAAGTTAGATAATTCATATTTTACGATTATGATGTTTGCACACTTCAGAGAGATAGTGGCAGAGAACCCTGGCGTAGGAGTTTTAACTTACAACAGAGCAACTTTTATGAAATATCGACCTGAGCTGGCCCATAGATTGTACGTTTGTTCACTGTATGGTTTCTGTAGCATAAATATAATTATTAAATTTCCGAATGACCATAATTTCAGTGAAGAATGGTTCGGTGTACAGGAACAAGCGAGACTACAACGACAGTTGGAAGCAGAACAGCGAAAACGGGCACCGAAAGGCTGAGCCGCATAACCGAAAAGTGATTTTGCTCCCAAATATTATAGAGCTAGATCGATTCATGCCTTTTCAGGACATTTAGCCTACTATTTACGTTGCACAGCTGTCAATAACATCGCAGACAAGGAGAAAGTCTACTTCACGTCAGAAATTGCTTGTAGTTGCATTCTATTCAATGGCTTTCTGTTGATTCCATGTTTGCTAGGACATTCACTCCTCTTGTCACACCCTCATGCCATCATAATTGCATAATAATTGATTTTCAATGAACAACTGTGTCATTTCGTTCCGTCTTGTAAATATTAGTTAACTCATTGCATTCATTGCTCGCGGATATTTTTATGACATACTTCTCTCAAACGATGTCACAACAGTTGTATTCTTCATCTGCGCTTAGTAATCGTACACTGCATCTACTAAAATACTGTTTGACAAAACAATGACGGGCATTTCAACGCATTGACGAGACATAATATACATTTCCTGTATCATTTCTTTCTGCCCTGTACAGTTGCTATAATATTTCAAATAATGACATGCAACTCTAATGCATTCCGAGTTTCCTGGGGAATCGCTTCCTGAATGGCACATAAGGTGGCATTCGAAGAAATGCGCACAACTCCGCCTGGTAGACAAGCACGTATTCAGTATAGAAGCACTTCTACGGCTCTTCCTCCACTTCTTTTGCAGGCACGCTTGGTCTTTATGGCTGAATCAGTGCGGATGTTCGAGTTGAGAATATTTCCGATGATAGCTTGTTTTCGACCCAATTGAATGGAAAGAATACGTTTTTTGGTTAATTCGTATCGCAGTCTGCCCGTTCTATTGTAAACACTATTCTAAGCTACTGCATATTTGATCTTCGCCTATCTGTATCTATCTTCGATAGTCTGTTATGCAGCTCAATAAGTCTAGCATGAATAGAACCCATATCATTTTGCCGTTTGATTTTTGTGTTTTGGTGAACCAGCTTGAACGGTTCTTATCAAAAGCGTCACATTTCGTGCTTTGAGTGCATTCGTCATTCGTCTATTCTCCGCAGAGCGGTTATCTATCACATGAGAGAGATAACAGCTTCGCGATGATTAGACGAATGAGGAATGAACGAAAGCACGAAATGTGACACCTTATTCTTATCAGATTATACCGTGACATTGATTAGACTCCTCCCTATTTATATGTTTACCAGTGCACTACTTCTTTTCTGGGGCAATCATAAGGCTACAATGAGAACCCTTCTTCGATTACTTCTCATATTGTCTATATTCCACTTCTCTTCTGGATTAAATATTATCATGTACAATACATGTGTTGCGGGTAGTCATGTCGTCCTTCTCTCAAACATTATCAAAGTCCTAACGGATGGCGGGCATACTGTGGTGAGTCGGAACCAGAATTGGCAGAATGACAAAATAGTGCATTTCGGCTCTCTATGCTCCCCATCAAGCGTTCGTGTCTGGCGCATAGGGACGACCGCAAGGTACACAGAGAGACGGAATACACCATTTTATTCGTTCTGCCAACGTATAGTGTTGGTAAAATGTCTACTTTTTCGGTTATGTTTCAATGCAACTTTATACTTAAAATATGTACATCCTCAGTGAAACATAATCCATGATATAGTAAAACTACCAACCATTCTTAGTACTTCTCCCTTCCCTTCCCTCGCATGTGACGAAGTGCTCAGGACCTTATCGTGGCTCGAATGAATTCCGCCGTCAAAAACGTGGACCAGAAGCATGCACGACGTACCGTGGTAGTGGACTTTCCCAATATGGACAGCCCATGGAATCGGAGAATCGGCGACATCAACGATCCGCTTGAGGTCGATCAAAGGGGGGGGGAATCACAACAGCGCCGTGGATTTTGCGCTTTCGTGGTGATGTGAGGCCATTTCACCGTTATGTCGCTAATGTGCACTACGCTGTCCTCATTCAACCTATCCGTGCATTATAATCATTAAAAATGTAAAATTTTAGGACCACTCATCGTCGAATCCCTTCAAACTGCTTTTTAACGTATTCATGGACGTGAATGAGGAATTATGTCCACGTGAGATTGAATTTTACGTAGCTCAGCCAATACATACTAGGTTTCTAAATCGGTAGTAAAGTGCATTTCTCATTCGTATAATCCGGCCGGAGCGGTTTTCATTGAATGCGACACCCTAGTTTTCAATTGAACTTACAACCGCTCCTAGTGGAATACAAGAAGAAGAAAGGCACTTTACTACCGATTTAGAAGCCCTAATACATAGAGTCCTATTGAGTGGTTTTGGACTCCCCCGATGTTCATTCCCTTCTTTCCACGAACACTTACGACATCGCCCTTGTGATGACATTCGACTTCTGCGCTGCTGGGTTGATGCACCGCTATGGAATCAAACCAGTCACGGGATATTCCACATCGATTCTCTTTTACTTCCAGGCAACTTAATTCGCATCACGGCTGAATAATTATGTAGATTCAGATTCTCCACGGCGGCTATCCAGAACTGCCTCTCTACGAAAACAGTTTGTTTTTACATCGATTAGAATGGCGGGAAGGGGAAATGATTGACCAGCGCTTTCTTTTCTCTGACTTAAATTACGAGCAGAAGCTAGCTATCTCGCCTTGGTCATGACCAATTGGTCAACCTTGGTCATGTTGGTCATGAAATATTCACCTCCCCGCCACCCAAATATTGCTGTTTATCAATGGTGTGATCAGTGATCCTTGATACTCCGCCACGCGTGGACCGGTCTCGTTTCATCGACCGCACTATCACTCTCGCTCAGTCACTCTACGAACGATGGTCTCACATGGGACAATTGGAAAGAGCTGTCAGATTCAGAGTTGTCAAAGTCATGAAAAAGTGAATTCAGAACGAAATTTTTCGAAGCCGCTTTGGGCAAGATTTCCCGGATCTTGGAATTATTTCTCAGGTAACTGACATTGTCCACAACACACAAACTAATTTCATACTAATTTTTAGCAATTCACTTATGATTTTATCAATTCGAATCCGTTGCTGGACGAGCCAAGACCCATTTCGCCACGAATAAAATCCTATGGTGGTCTGGGTATAGCAAAACCGAAACCGCTAGACAAGGTTCGAATCATTGTCGACACATGTATTTATGATGTGTTCTTTGTAGAAGTTTGTCAGTGTTCTCGAATCTGCAAGGAATGGAACAGTGATATTTTCATTCGGAACCCAAGTGCCCGCAGAGAAGATATCACGGATTATGACAATCTTCAGGGACGCCTTTGCTGTAAGACGGGGTTTCGTTGCCAATGAATCTAGTGCATTTGTCATTTGTGTAACCTCTTCATGCGATGGAAATCAGCTCCTCGGAGGTTAGAGGAATGATAAATGCACTAAATACATTGTATGGGAACTCTACTATAAGATCATCTGAAAGGATTCGCTTGAAAATACAGGCCTTTCCCGACGTCAATTTCATCTGGAAATACGACGGAAAGACTGATATGAAATCCAGCAATATTCACAATGTGAAATGGATACCGCAGACGGATCTTCTTTGTGCGTAACAGATATGCTTGCAATTTTGACTACTTTATGGGTTCATTTTGACTACTTTATATTCTATATTATATATTTGAAGATAGACCCTCTTTGAAACATAACCCATAATGTAGTCAAACTGCCATCCATAATTCAAGTACCATAATAAAGAGAGCCACGTTCGCAGATGATGATAGAGTGGTCGGGTTCATATCACACATGGGAATGAACTCTCTCGTTGAAGCATCATACGCAGGTATACTTCTCCAGGGGTTCTCAATTGGTATACATTTCTTATTCGTCTCATTCTCTCACAATCAGTGCGGTTGTCTACCTTTCGAAAATAGGGAGAACAAATCCGCCTAAATTTGTATTGAGAAATGCGCTTGGCTACCGATTTATAAACACTATTTTTTATCGCTCCTCAATCAAAGTAATAATGCTATTTAGGAGTTCCTATTATCTGCATTCCGCTCTTCTTTGACCAGTTCCACAATGCACGACAGGTTTGTTGGTCTTTTTCCATTTGAGAAAATGCAGCTTCCGTAGCGCAGTTGGCAGCGCGTCAGTCTCATAATCTGAAGGTCGTGAGTTCGAGCCTCACCGGGAGCATTGTTTTTGCGTTTTAAATACACGCTAGACTAAACTATTTTAGTGCTTTGAATTTTTGAATTGACGCTTTCCAGAAGTTTTTGGGGGTTGACCCACAGGACCGCTATTCCCCATGGATATCCTGAAAACTGGAATTATTTTTAAAGGAGCCGCAAAGGGAGATTTATTTGCATGCACTTTCGGGATCACTTCTCTCCAATTCCCTTACTCTCTCGTTGTCGGAGTAGACCGTTTATTTGCATGCACTTTCGGGATCACTTCTCTCCAATTCCCTTACTCTCTCGTTGTCGGAGTAGACCGCTCTGACGACGTGAAAGTGGGGGAATGGAGAGAAGTGAACCCGAATGTGCATGCAAAACAATCTCCCTTTGTGGCTCCTTTAAACGCTTTTTAAAGGCCGTCCGTCTTGGAACAGGGATCGCTTTGGACAAGACAAAACTGAGCGTCGAGGTTGTGGTAGAAGCACTGTCGCAACTTCTTCATAATCCATCGTTTGTTCGTTATCTTCATTGGAAATGCAGTTGCGCGGTTCAGATACATGGAAAGATCGCGCGAATTGCGCGCGAAGCTAGAGGACAGTCCTGACAAGCCAGAACAGGTGTTGCTGCAGAACATTGCGTTCGCCGCCAAGCACAAGGTATTTTCATCACGTCCCAACCTATCAGCGTCTCTGAAACAGCAGTAAAGTGCACTTTTCATTCGTCTAATCCACTCAAAGCGGTTACTATCAAACGTAAGTTCAGCCGCTCCGGGCAAACTAGACGATTGCAGAAAGCACTTTGCTATAGATTTAGAGGCCTTTCTTGCGTGCTATAATATTTTGTTGTTTCTAAGACGTTGTTAAGACAATGATTTACCCTGACAATTTATAGGAAATCACGTTATGAACCGGCATGACAAATAAGCATTAATTAGAACGAGTGGATATGAATTTTGTTTATTTCATAATTGTTGTGCCTCTGGAACTGATAGTTCAGGACTTGCACAGCCACTTCCTACTCGAGGGAGCAAGGCACAATTTCTTTGCTGCTCACGGTTACGACTCCATGATCTTCCTCTTCTCACTCTTTGTGCTCTTCTCCTGCATCATCATTCGTCTATTCGTGTATATGATAAGCATACCACTGGCGAAGCTCAAGAGAGAATAAACGTTTTTTCTTTCCATTTTTGAACTTAAGAGAACAGGATAAAACTAGCATAAATACACACCCCCAGTATTGACTTATCTCCATGTTGAAACAAGAAAACCTTTTGGCATTTTTTCATGCATTAATTTATTTTAATAATTGAACGATCATCTATGTGGGTGCATTTTATTATTTATCACCATTCCAGTACATTATCCGGATAATTCTTAGAGGAGATCAACTGATTGAAGTTTTGATTGAGCTTTTCGAACACGGGTGCAATGAGTCTCCATCCATAGGGAGTGTAGTGAAGACAGTGATCGAAGTATTGGATGTGAGTGTGAGGATGAATCAACTGAAGGATTCTCTTATCCTCGTAATTAGAGTGGGCGTCTCGTTTTAAATACGAAACAACCGTTACATGACTTCTGGAACGGTCACTTCTGCTTGGATTCCGTTCCTCAATAATGAGTATAATTACCGTGAACTTCTTCTCCTTGTTCAGATGTCGGTTGTACACGTCAATGAGTGCACATTTCTTGCACTCCTTCGCCAGTTGAGTAAGTCTGCTCTTCAAGTTGTCTGCTTGCACTTCGATTATCTCCTGAAAGGCTTCTTCCTGTACGAAATGAATAGAAAAGCACCGCCATGACGTCATCCAATGGCTTCTTTTGTTCAATTCTGTTCCTTATCGCAGATTTACTGTCCCGCAAACGCGGCAGCGCTTGCAGTATGAAAACCTACAATATGTTATAGCTCCCGGGTTTTGTCATATTCTCAACCTTGGACACTTTCGATTCCAGCTTTTCAAGGTTTCCTTTTATTTGCAAGAACTCGGGATCCACTGACAAGGTATTATTCTCGATCGGTTGTTCAGGTCTGATCCACCTAAAATTAATTCGATTAATTTCGGATCTTTTGAATGACCTCATCCAAGTAACCTCTGACCTTTGGATTTACTTCAAATGAACCAATTAGCCTTTGGATGACGATCACTACGTCTGGCTTCACTGTGTCAATGGACTGCCAGCGCTGTGCATGACTGTCCTTGCAGTACGGCTCTATTGATTGAAAAAGAAACTCACAGACTAAAAGAATCTGATTTTCAAAATCAAATCAGTATCTTCTAGCCATATTGCGCGTGAAAATGCATGGTTGAATAGTGATCTCGTAGATGTCCCATGTGCAGTCGGGCCAAACTTGCTGTGTAACTGTTGCCAAGCACAAGAATCTTCAATTTTCCGTTGCCTTTCTGGAACACGTATGGGTCTTTCTTCCAATTGCGACAGGAATGAGCTCACGGGCGCTTCACATAGTCCGAACGGATTAGTGTCCCCATTATTCAGCATTGTACAATTGGGTATCATGAGAAGTTTGTCCCATTTCTTTTCGAACTCGTCGCTGATGCGCAGGCTTTCATCTATCAACAATATAGACTCGTTAACTGAAATACATGACTACCTAAAGAAATGTTGCGACTGTTCTCCATCTCCCACTGCTGCAGCATTCTCTCAATCCTGTTTCCATGGAATAATAATTGGCTGGGATCTGTAAGAAAGCGATTAAATTATGAGTATGAAATGAGGGACCTTCATGGAAGTCTGCCGATAATAAATCAACAGCTCCTGAAATGATTATCTCGAATTTCATCGTTGAGTAGAATTGGTTGACCGTTGGATCCGGAAAAGAAAGTGGAAATTTCTTCAGCGATAAACGTCTTCGGTGTCAAAATGAGCAGGACAAAATTGGATGTGTACAATACCCAAAGGAAAAGAGCAGTGCCATTGACTGTGAACGTGAGATACCTGCAATACAACCGTTTATTGTTACGAAATTCTAATATCTACCATTTCTCGTAGAACTCGTAGCAGATGTATGATGCAATTATACACACAAAGATTCCGAGTATTCTATCTGTAAATAACTGTTATTTTGAGTGCCTTGGAATACGATGGACCTGGTGCACTGTCTAGCTGATTATCGATCATCCAGCAATACACAGGCCAATGAATGAGGTAGAGGGAGTAGGAAAGATCTCCTATTGCCACCAGTGAGGGATGGCAGAGCAGAGGCGATTGGAAGCACTGTTGGACAATAGTTGCTGCTACGATTGTAACCAGTACTCGCGCCACGATCATCTAAGGATGTTTCACTTCCCTTTTTTGTCTGAGAGACAACCAACCGAAGTACCGTTCATCCACACAAACGGCAATGAAACACAAAAAATTAGGCAACAACACACAACTGAAATATACGGTTCAAAATGATATTGTCGGCATTTTCTTATACCTGAATTCCTTGAGTTAGTTCCACGACAACGGTTCGTTTCCCTTTCATCCTTGATGCGGTGCTCATCATGTGTTGGCAGCTGGGACCACTGAGATACCTGTGCAAACAACTGTGTGTTTTATCCGGTGAATATTAGGGTGGACAAAGGAAGCACATAATGAAGTCTTTCTTCATTCTGGGCTGATTAGGGTCTTCCTTAAGGAATGACCGCTCGGCATCCTAAAGAAAGCGAAAATGCTTCCTTTGTGCACCCCAATGATTATTCCCTCACACCTGCAGTTCGTGTGCTATAGTGCCTAACAGAAACTGCCACAGTCGAGAGAAGGTGGAGTTGAATGATGCAGAAGGCGGTAATGTGCAGTGGTATATCAGCGATGTTGATGCTACGACGGAAAAGAAATGAAGTGAGAATCGTCCCGTCAATCTCTGCACTCGCTATTGTCAAATAGATCCAAAGCTCTTAACCTTTCCAAGCAGAATTAGAAAAGGAGCTAGATAATAGAACTGAATCTCAACTGACAGGGACCATGTATGCGTGAACAAATCTTGTGCCTTTTCCAACTGTAATATTATCGTTATTGTTGTGCATTTTGAAATTGCATACCTGTCTGAAGTAATCTTCGCCCTGGTCTTCCCCCTTCAGATTAGATGCAAAAATGAGAGCGAAAGTAGCAGATTTAGTTGCGTAGAACAGAAGTTGATCCACATATCGACTACAAATGTGGATCAACAAAAACAGGACCAGCTAAAATCAGCAATATCGAAGAATAAAAAAAAATGCTTGTTTACCACAAGAAGTAACGGAAATATTCGGCGAACACGTTTAAAGTAGAAATTGCCGTAAGTGGAATAAGAAAAGGCATCATTGCCAGATAACACGTGCGTTATGAGAAATCCGGACAGGACGAAGAAACTAAAAATCGCAAACGATGCGGCCAATATTTATTATTTTCGTACTGACATGTCAACTCCAAGATATCCGAATGGAATGATAGAAGGAAAGAAATGAAAGACGACGACGGCCAGAACTGCCCATGCACGGAGACTCTGTGAATGAACACAGTGTAATAGAGCCTATATAATTGAAATACCTGTAGATCAAGCCGTTTACTAGCCATTTGAGCTACCTAATAGCGACAGTCGAACTGAAATATTGAGCATGAGAAATAGTTGCCACTGTAAAAAGGAAACGGTTCAGTGATTACTGATTGTCCAAAGGACTTGTTCACTTTTATAAATGATGTCTGATGTCTGATAAGAGCATAGATGAGACATGGGTGTGTCTAACCACACCCATTTCTCGTAATCATGCAGCACTACAAAATTTAGACACGTTCAAAAGAGATGACGATCGTTCTCGTACCCATGACCATAAATTTAAATGGCGTCTGCATTTTAGGACAAACACAATTTCATACCAGTGAGAGAAATCCAAAATTTTGTACTATAGTATGGTGGCCATAGTGGAGATAGTGGAGATACACTATCTAATGTTCAGAAGAACCGTGGAAGGTGTGGCATGTGTATCCAGATGGCACTAAAGCAGAAAGACGTGGCCTGTGCGAGGAATTCTTCACTCTTGTGTGATCAGCTTCCATCTTCCAGGGACCATTGTCCGCAATTCCCTACGTGCAAATTTTGTGTCGTGGAAATCTTTGAAGCCTCAAAATCAAGGGAAGGGTCGACTGTGCGACGACGCGTTTGTGCGGAGAGTCACGGACAGTCGGACACACATTGATCCTGTGATGAGGAATTGCAACTGAGTGTCGACTGAGGAAAGAGACGAAGCATATGAAGAAATAATCATTTTTCATTCGCTCATAGGGACAGAAAAGAAACTTCTGTAAAGCGACAGTAATTACTACGAAACATGGCATACGATAAATCTAAACGCGGCAAGAATAGGTAGATGCAACCATATTTTATGAGTCACTCTATGCGGATATCCGTCACTATATTACTATGTCATTGCTGTCATATGATGCAATTTGAGGTTGTGATAGTTATTATATAATGAGGTGAAGATTATGAGATATCTACTACATACGAGCAATTATTATATTACATCCGAATATATTCAAAACTTCATTTATTTCGTCTTTCTTCCTCTAGCTTCGCTTCGCGCTTCAAAATGACGCAGTCTCTTTCCCATTTCGTCGACTTTTTTAAGGACTGCTTCTGCAACATTAATAATCAAGATTGTGTTACATTCGAGATTACACATTTACCAGTGTAAATAAAATATCATAATTCGATAAAAAAATTAATGCAATAGAAAATCAAGCGCACCGTATTCAACTTCATCTCGTAGCCCTTGACAGTACATGTGATCGATTTAGATCCTGCAGTCCATCCAGTATCTTTCTGCCTCTTAAATTACGATCTATTGTTACATTATATAAGAACAAGCAAAGTAAACATTTTTATGTAGAATAAAGTATTCGGATATTTTTGTTCTGCACAAGGTTTACAAATATCGTAAAAACACCCACCATCCACTGTTAATATTCCGCGTTCAATAGCGCCATCAGGGATGGTTATTATTCCTCTGAATGGTTCAGTTCCTAACGTAATCACATAACATAACATATTTATCACGTCAAGCGTTAACGCAAGGTGAGTATGGAACGGCGCAATTGGTCGGGGGCAGTGTTCCACCAGTTGGGTCCGAGTGCTCTTGATAATTCTCCTCTCCACCGGGTCGGAGGTGGTCCTTGTGGTCGGGATAGCGCTCTGTTGTAAGGAATCCAGGTAGTGCTTCTCTTCGCCCATCGATCGTTGTCCATGTTCCTCAGTCTCATGGCAAACTTCATCTTCCGTATAGTCGATTCCGTGGCCCAATCGCGTAGCTTCGTAGTATCCCTGATCCGCTCATTCCGCCATCTATCCATAAGTGAGATTCCAAGTATCCTTCTCTCCATTTTCCTCTGGGTAACTCGCAGTAACTCCTTATCACTGGAACGGAGTGCCCAGCATTCGCTTCCATATAGAACCGTCGAGGTGATGCAGGATTCGAACACTTTCCGGCGAATCTTCATGGGCAGAAGACGGGAGGTTAGGACATGGGAGACTTTGGACCAGGCGAGCCAAGCACAGCGGATGCGATGGGTTACGGTAGATCGAGGGCAGAGCGGAAGAGAAAATTGGGTTCCAAGATATGTGGTAGACTCCGTGAACTCGTAGCGGTCCTGGCCGATGATGATAGGCTGCTTCGTGGTGGCACATGTTGTAAGTACGGTAGTCTTGCCGGCGTTGATCTGCAGTCCTACTCGGATCGATGCTTCTGTCAGCTTCTCCAGCATTGAGATCAGCTCGGGAAACATATAAGAAAGACACAAATAAGTTTTACAGCAAGCGTGGACCCCCACTTGGAAAAGTGACAAAAACGCCGTTTTAGTCACTAAAGTAAAACGGCGTTTTGATCACTCAAAAATTTTAAGGCTACCCTGAGGCATTCGAATGCCTCCGACTCTATAAGACGTATCATATTGTTTCATTAGGATAAAAATGGAATATACTTGTAAGAATTCGAATGCCTCAGGGCAGCTTTAAAAAATTTTGAATGACCAAAACGGCGTTCTACTTTAGTGACTAAAACGGCGTTTTGGTCACTTTTCCAAGTGGGGATCTACGTTTGCTGTAGTCGTTATTTTTTTTACTTTCTTATATCCCGTAACGACGAAATATTAGGTTGGTCCATATGCTATGTCGCATACTGATTTTTCTTCCGTATTTCCAAAACCAATGGGAATGGACCTTGACCCATAACGTTGCCTACTGCCCACCACAGTACGAAATCACTGCTACCGCCAGAAGCCCAGATCTACCCTGGGAGGATCAAGTGGATGTCTCAAATAGACCGATTGAAAGTGCAAAAAAGTTCGAAAATTCGTCGTATTTTCAGTTTAAAAGATATAATAATCCGACCAATTATGAAAATGTTTGTGATAACTTGTTCTACGATCTGGCAGAGCTTGGTTTCTCAAATCGCTTTTCCGACTGAAATACGTTCAAGTAAACATATTGAAGATCGGGTTCAAATAAAAATGGTCCACGTTTTTGATTCTCTATCGAATGATTATCCTACGTTACAGGAAAAGTTGCGCGATTTCCCTTCTGAAGCCTTCTGAAGCCTTCAAATGGAAACAAGCTTCCAATGGCTTTCCCATTCATTTTGGCGAAAAACTTCGAACAGATGAAATCTTCGTCTTGATGAGAGCTTCAACTTTACTGTTGACCCCAAATCAATATATTCAGAGGGAACGGAGATTGAAATGCTTATCTGAGACGATATACCCGCTAATTGAAGGGGTTTGAGAGGGAGGGGAGG